>VZRN01000085.1:55356-84517 GCA_013397935.1 Dasyornis broadbenti
AAAAAAAAAAACAACAAAAAAAAAACAACCAAAAAACCCAACCAAAAACAAAGAAAAGGGGAAAAGAGCGCACTCCTCCCCACCTCCTGTCATATTGTAAAAAGATCGCTGCTGTGAGGAAAAGTGATAGTGAATTTACGAAAATCTATCCTGTGCGTTACTGCCCTCAGGTGTAAAGTGAGTCTGGGGGAGAAGAAAAAAAAAAGAAAATCTTCCTTCTGGTTTTCATTTGAGATAATTCTCTTCCTAAACGGCACTGACGTCTCTAGGAGGGTATTTAGACATATGGGCAACAACTGGACTAACGCTGTCAGGTAGCTCACGACTTATTTGTCAACAGAGCCAGAGAGAATGTCTTCTATAACACTCTTGGTTTCGGAAAAATAAATAAATCAGTAGGATACACTTCTGCTAATTTATATCAGGGAACATGATCTTCCACCTTACTAACCCCACACAGCCCCAGCGAAGCCCATAGCTCACCGAGGATTCTCTTTCCCGGTGTACCGGGACTCGGTTTCATTCCCGCAGCCCCGGTGGGTGTCAGTGTCCGCATCGGTTCCTCCCGTGGCCGGGGCCCGGGGGCTCGGGATCGACGAGCCCCTACGTAGATTTTGAACGTATAAATGCTACGGTAGATAAAGTACAAGATGTGAGAGGACCAGCGGCCGAAGGACAATTATTCAGCTTTGGAAGTTACAGTAAACGTGAACGAAGTCGCCTCTCCACAGAACCACCAGCGCGGGGTCAGTACGCTGGGGACATTTCCCAGCAGATTTCAAGAGGCGGTTCCCGAATGATGGGGTGAATTTGCCCGTTTCAGAGACATTAACCTTATTTTCCTTCGTCAAAAGTAAGTGCCTTCTGCAAGCGGAGGTCAGACTTGGCACTGCCCCGTTCCAGGTGTACAAGCAAAGGCAGCCCGCAGTAGCTAAATTCGTGGTTTTCATATCAGCCGAGAGCCCGCTGTCACCGGCCCCGGTGAAGCCCGTCTATCCCGAAAGAGGAGTACGTGATGCTATTGAACAAATGAAGTGTAGGCATCCCTGCGGGATGCCCGCACCTCGGCTTCTCCCCGGCGCACAAGCCGTGGGAGCGGAGCTGAGGGCAGCGAGCGCACCGGCGGCGCGGCACGGACACCTGCGGGCCGAGGGGCCCGACCCCGGGGGCGCACGGCGGATCCGACCCCTCCAGGCGGGAGAGAGGCACTCCGGCCGCCTGAAGCAGATGGATAGCTGTGCTCAGTTCAGACGCATTTATTCTCGGGCGAGAATCTCCTGGAAAACAGATAATACTGGAAAATTGAATAAACAGGTACTGCAGAGCAATTTGATTCTAAAAGGCGCATAATAAAATAGTGTATCTGAAGAAAGGCTGAGTGAAAACAAAGCGTTTCACAGACAGCTTTCCAACTATAGCAGAAAACTTGTGTAGGCAGACACAATATGCAGCCTATATTGCAGCATGTGTGCTTGAGCGTGTGTATGTGTATGCAGAGGGGGAGGGGGAAAACTGTACAAATCAAAGCAGAAAAGAAAATGAAAAACCCTACTGGACCATTTCCCTGTAGGACAGATCAGATCCAGCTTCTTCTTCGGCACATTCAGACGTACTCTGATGTATTTATTAGTTTATGGATCTGGATGCGTTTATTAATCTGCCCTAAAGAATAAGGTGGCCATTTCTTATCCAGAGAGAAAAATCTCTTCGGACGCAAGCCATCACTTACACGCCGCTTTCGTTAGAGAATTAACAATGCGGGTTGCTCTCCCGATCTGCTAAAAAAAAAAAAAAANAAAAAAAAATCGGCCTCGTATTAGGTACGGGCAGATGTCTACACGTCGAGCCTCCCTCATCTTTGTACCGGCGAAAGGCGAGATTCGACCTCACATGGACCCTCACGGCCGAAGGGAGCTCCCCGCCACCGCATCGCCTGTCCCTGAGATGCGGTTCTCTCGCCCAGCCCCGGGGGTGCCTGAGGGAGTGCGGGTGCTTGGAGACAGAGATTGTTTTTTCGGAACCCGGTAACAGGCACTTGGGTACCCTGGTGAATTGGAGTGTGATGTGAATTTTCATCCATGCCCTCATCAAAGCTATATTGACATAAATATACACGGCAAATGCTCTTTGAGACCATTCAGAAGTAATTAATATGTTTTAAATGATCTAGATCTTAACCTTCAAGATTCAAGCCATGCTCTAGGTACTTTATTCCTGCTCTTTTGATAATGTTATTAGGGTGTTCAGGGCAACAGGACAAGGACAAAGCCGATTCTCTAACAGGAAATAGTTAACAGACCTCTGGACACTAGTTCTCAGATATAAGCGTCTCTGAATGCATTTCTTGAAAATAATTACGGAAACACTGCAAAATTTGAGCAATCGACCGCTAGCATGATTGTTAGTTATTTTAGGCAACTCCTTCAAACAATTTTTGGCGATATATCCGTGTTAACCAATACTTTGCAGGGAGAAGAGACACTTCTGTTGACTACGCATTCCTATCAATTTTATTGTTTTTGGCATAAATGTAGCGAGATGATTTATATTCATTTTTCCAGGGGAGTCAGAGGTCAGTACCTTTTAGCCCTTAACTTATTGAATGCACTCTTGCTAATCATCGGAAGTCAAGCTATCTTACTGTGATGCAGAGCAGTGAATGAAAACATAAACTAAATATAAAGAAAAGCTTAAAAAATCTACATCATGGCTAGTAACAGTTACCCCAAGGGACATTTTTTCTTATCTTCTGCGTTTCCAAAGGAGCCTGGTACACTGAACGCCCGAACTGAGCTGAAATGCACTTGTGGGATGAGGGATGAGAGGTTCGGGAGCGACATGGGACTGGAACTTTGATGAAATTCAGAAAGTGCTTCCTGGCCTCCCTGTGCCTTCAGAGATATCCTGCCTAGCTCTGATCGTCCTTTCTGCTGCACCAGTGTGCGTTGTTTCCCTCCTGCTCCCGGAAGGTACGGGCGGTCCGGGGTGTCCCGACCCCCCTTCACCTGCTCCGGACTCCCTCGGCCCCACGGCCGGAGGCGGAGCCGAGACTCTCACACAGCGCCCTCACTGCGCCCCTCGGAGCCTGCCGCACCCTCCCGGCGCCGCCTGGAGCCCACCCCCACGCAGGGCTCGCCCCTCATGGGATCCGTCTCCCCTTCAGGTCGCACGCCGCTACTCCTCTCCCTCCTCCTGGCCGCGGGGCCCCGAGGGCCGATGGCAGCAGCGGCTGGGGATGCAGCCATCCGGGCGCCCCGGGTCCGCCGCCGCCCTCCTTCGTGGGAGGGCAGGGCCGGGATGCCAGTGCGCTCCCGCCCCGCCGAGCCCTGTGGCTTTTCGGGGGAGGCTTCCCGGCGGCCGAGGGCTTTGTTCGGCTGCGGGCTCTCCGGAAGCTCGGCAGCGGCCTCCCCGCGCTCCGCTCCCCTTCCGTCCCGTCCCTTTCCGTCCCCTCCTCCCCGCTGCCCTCCCACGGCCGCGGGACCCACAGCGCCTCACGCGCCACGCCGTCCCCGGCACGAGTGCGCCGCTGGCGCCAGAGCTCCCCTCAGCGCTTCCCGCCCTTCCCGTGCCCACGGCCCCGCACAGCGGGCACACGTCGAGCTGCATCGTCCCAGAGCTGTCTCGCCGCCCCGGTCAGTGTCCCCTCACCTGCGATGGGGCCCGGCGAGGCGAGCAGACGGGCTCGTACGATGCCGACCGCCGGTGCTTGTCTCCCCGTCCATCAAGTTTGTAGTTTCACCTGCGTGGGCGTCGAACCTGCCCTCCTCACCTCTAAAGGAGAGAGAGTCTGAGCTTTGCAGGGGGCGACGGGGAAAAAATGTGCCTTTCACGCTGTTTCATTTGTTTCGGCGTGCTAGGTTGGATTTCACTGTCCCAGTCCCAGTCAGGGAGTGTCCTTGCGGGGGCTTTGCCCAGGTACAGGCCGACTGCAGGCAAGCCAGGGGAGCGGCCTCATGGCAGGGGGAACCCTCCTCGGGAGTCGGGGCTCCCCCAGGCCTGAGGATATGAGACCTGCACTTGTTCATGTATGCTGGTGGAGCTGGAGCTGTGTCAGGCTTCCTCCAAACCCTGGCTATCACTAAAACCTCCTTTCCCAAGGCCTGGCTTTGATTAGCAAAGAAGTTATTTCATTAGTCGGGGGGAAATCTGTCAGCAGAAGCCTGTTTAAATTTCAGCACCCCAAAGAATAATGCTTAAAATAGTGGGATGCGTTCCACAGTCTGTTCTTACTATCAACCTGATAATTAACAGGTCACAAATAGACTTGTATCACTGCTTTGTTTCAGTGGAGGAGAGCAGCTTAACCCGCCTTGAGGACACATTTCACTTTGAAATAACACATGCCCGTTTCAGATGAAATCAATAGCAAGAGGAACCACCCCCCTCTGTTGCTCTGAAACTCGTCTTCAGCCTCCTTTTGCCTCAGAGTATAGGCTTGATCAGACCAAAAACGGCAGGATGCGGGGTGTGAGGCTGCCTGCCAGCTCTGGAGCTGGTGCCTGTTCCACTTGGTGTGTATCCTAATCATCATGGTGCTTATCGTTTTGTTGAAAGGCAAGGTGGGGAGCGTTCCCTTCATGGGTTTTAATAGGATCTTTTCTTGTTTTAGTCTCATAACCCATTTGTGGTTGCAAGTTTAATTGTTTTTATGAGCATTGCACACTAAGCTGGGAACAACCTCTCTGTTGCTGAACATTTTCTGAATAATTTGGGCACCCTGCAAGCCTGTCACTACTCTCCTCTGCATTCCCTACATGGTGAATAGATGCCTTCAGAAGTAATATGAAGGAGATGATGTCTTCGAGTAAAACACTGTGAGATCAATTGCTTACATTGGATGGGGGCATAGGAAAACAGCACCAGACTTGTAAGCATGAGTCCAGCTTTGACCTGTTTCAGACTATGCTAAATCTGTTGCTGAGGGATAAGGGTGTTTCCCAAGGCTTGGCATATGCCTATGATTAATATTTTTTTGTTTGCCTCACTTTTGAAATGTTTAGTCCGAACCCTGATTTCTGACTGTTATTCACTGATAATGGGACTCCATTTACATGTGATGGCTGGATGTACCCAGCTGAAGCTAGAGCCTGTGAAAAGGACAGTTTCTTCCCAGCACCTCTCCTGAGAAGTGTCCACTACTTGCAGCTGGAGGAAGTTCCAGGGCTTGCTTGCTCTGTGTAATTACTGTAAGATTTAGCTGGTACATGAAAAAGGAATTGGCATTTCTTTGGTCTGGCAATGGCTTAGTGATGTTAATGACACAGTTTTGAAATGTGCCAAAGCCTTAGGATGTAAGGAGTCAGGTTTTAATGTTGGCTTCAGCACGAAATGCTCCTTGTGCGTGGCTCAACTCAACCACTTGTCAGAGCAGACATAGTGGAGAGTGAAGGGTGTCAGGTCCCTGAGTGCACCAATGAGCCTTAATAGGCCTGACCAGCCTCACCTGGCAGCTCCCCACTCTGCCTTCAGTGCTTGCCCAAGCCAGGCCACAGGAGTTCCTGTACCCAGTGCCAGCACAGCTATGCCTGTATGTCTGTAGGGACTGTGCTGTTTCAAACCCTGACCCACAGACCGACTTCTCACCTTGACCTTGGACCTGTCTTGCTACTATAGACTTGCCTGATGACTTTGGCTCTGGCTTGAGCCTGGCTGCTATCCCTATGCCAGCCCTATTCTCCTCATTCAGGTAATGTGGGGTGGGCCCTGGCTGGTGAGGAATGTCCTGGCTGTCACACTTGGCTTGCGGTTCCCTATCCTGGCCCCACAGCCCAGCCCTTATTGTTTAGTGACATTGCGCTGCTTCTATTCATTAGAGGGCTCCAATGGCCCTTCTGCTTTCCCTCTAAGGCCAAGGATTCTGTCTCTAGCCTGCCTTGTCTATGTTCTTTTGCTTTTCTAAGGGTAATGCCCCTCTCAGAAACTGTTGCACTCTGGGCAGCTTCCTGAAAATGCCACAGAGCTCTCCATAAGCCTGTCTGTATGCAATTATGGGACCTCAGAAAACACAGGGTTGGAGAGGGAAGGGTGTTGCATGGTACAGAGCTTCCTTTGATTCCCAAGCAGGACCAGATCTTTTGAGTTGGAGAGATGTGCATAAGGGCTTAAAGTTCCCTAAGGTGTTGGAATTGCCTAAGTTTAGGTATAGTTCAACTGGTAAAGGGTGGGAGAGGGATAGATTAGAAGGTAAAGGTTCCCTGCTCCCAAATCTTGCCTGGCACTTTTCCATATGGTAAGGTTATGCAGGAAGCTCTGACTGCCTTGGAAGGCTGCGGGACTCCACAGGGGTGCAAGAATGATTCTGCCCAGATCAGTTTACAAGGCTGGGACCATACAATATAAGCTCTTGGAGGCAAGGCCTGTGTGTATCTCCATACAGTGCTGATCACAATAGGATCTTATTTCTGTTTAGGGCTTCCAGATGCAATGCTAGTCTATGTCTATAGTAAACAATAATATTAATAATAAGTATTAACATGCCAAGCTATAAATCACTGGCATAGTTTTCCAATATTGCTGGTTGCTTTCCAGTATTGTCCTCCAGCCTCTCTGCAGTACATTGTATACAAAAGAATTGGAACCCAATAATTGGTGTGTCAAGAGTTTAAAGGCATGATCACAATTTTTTCTTTTGAAATCCATCTATTGAAACTGACATCACAACAAGTGAGTTCATTGGCCTAATAAACCCCGTGTCCAGCATGCACGCACTGTTCTGTATCCCAGGACATCAGTAATAAGGCTGGTAACAAGGCTTCTGTTGCATGGAATAACCAGTATGAAAATGTTAAAAGTTAAGCATAATGGAAGAGTAATATAGCAAAAATGTAAACAGTAGACATCAGATATGACACTTATTTTCACTTATGGGAAGACAGCTGAAAGGAAGGCTTTAGCTATTATTTGTTTTCTCTGCTTTAGTGAATCTATAAAAAGTCTACAATGATTTCATTCTGACCACAGTAATGTAGCTTTACACTTGAAACGCAAATACAGCTTTAAATTTGGATTTTAATTTCATGTCTTATTGCAGACACAGTAGAAACTTTACACTAAAATAACATTTCTTCTATAAGCCAGCTCCTTTTGTGCTACTGAAAGAAATAATAATGAGAAAGTATTCCAGCAGGAGGAGCTGGTTTAGAAGCAAATGGATTCCATGGCAACTCCTGACTCTACATGACACCTAATAACTAGCATTTATGTTGGAAATTGTCTGTGTTATCTTGTACCCCAGATCTGATATTTTTATAGGGTTTTCCCCTTATTTAAAGCAAAAAACCTGAAGGGTGGTGGCATTTTTAGTGCAGATCCAAAAATAAGCATGAAATAATATGAGTTTGTCTGCCTCAAATGTGTGCTCAGGCAAGTTGTTTTCAAATGGATTTAATTTTTTTTTTAATTATTTCTGAAAAAATATTTTCTGGGAAAAGTATTGATCTGTCAAGGGAAGAGCTTCATAGGAACAGAACACTGGAATTATGTATGTTTTGACGTCATGAGATATCCATGTTCAACAGTTTGAAACATAATACAAGAAGATCCAACAGAATCAGACCAGTATCTTGGTTCTCACAGTGCTGAATGCACCAGGGGAATCTCGTCCTGGGGCAGCTGGAGAATAACCCAATCCTATGGGCATCCTGTCAGTCAGTCTGACTGATTTATGATCTGAAGAATGTGGATTTAATATCCTTCTCTGCCATGATCCAATCTAGTGCATGTGTGGGGCCTGACAACTGCTGTTGTTCAAGTGTGGAATATTTGAACCTGCTATTTTATACCTAAATTGAAAGAAATCGTTATTAAACTGTCACATGATAAGCAACCTTTTCCTTTGACTGTTTCAGTACTACTTCATGACTGAGAGAGCGTTAGCTGAAATTAACCGTGGAGATGAAGTTTTCTGTAGATGCTTTGTGGCCTGGCTATTTTCTCAGCCAGCTGTTGCTTGAAGGCCTCAGATTGTAGAAGAGCATAGTCTAGGCTTGGAAAAAAGTATGTGTCTCCTGTGGTCAAGTGAAAGCTGATTCTGGTTTGTGTTGTTCATCCCTCTTTGGTAGGAGTGAAAGAACAAAGAAAGTGTGGCTGAAAAAAGCCCTCCTGGTTTTGCGATTGTTTGGCCAGGGACAAGTGCAATCAGAAGGGGTGTTCTAAGGTGCAGAAGTGAATGGTGGCCAAAATGAGAAAGATGAAAGTCTCTGGGGTAGTCTAATCTTATTGCTGAGTGTTATAGGTAGCATCTATATTTGCATATTGGTACCTTTGACAATATTTAAGACCATTTAATTTTTGCCCAAGGAGAGGAGTGCTTTTTTCCTCTTCCTGTCCATACAGACAAGATGGGTCTAAACCATGAAGTAATCATTTAAAACATGGAGTAATGGTCAGAAAATTAATGATGTGTAGAAAATGTGTCTTGGTTTAGCTAATCTTTTACTGTAATTTAGAATTAGATACTGGCATTGAGTTATTTGAACAGAGAGTCTAATCTACCACAAAGGTATTTGTAGCACTTGGGAACAAAACTGAACTACTCTCAAGAGGGTTATAACTGATCACGAAGGAAATGTGATTAAAAAAAAAAAAAAAAAAAAAAAAAAAAGCCTGGTCAGGCTACAGTCATACTTTGGGAACCAATGTGAGGATAAAGACGTAGAAACAGAAAAGGCAATGGAAAATACAGAAAGCCCAGAGAAAGGTGCTCTGAGTAGTAGCAGTGGTAAGACAATAATTTTTAAAATTGTTTGGATATATGTGTTTTCTTTTACCTACAAGAGGGAAGTAAGTACACCACAGACAAGAGAAAGAAGGATATAAATAAAATAAAAGCAATACTAGACAGATGGGGAAATTGAAATGGAGGTGAGGTGAAGGCTAAAATGGAAGAGAGGTCATATTTATGGGAAAGGAAGAACAACTAGGGAAAATAGAAATTTCAAACAGGGAATTACTTGATTTATCCTTCTTTCTGTACCTTAGTACATTGCTATTTCTCATAGCTTTGAGTTTTGTGTTTTGGAGAAGGCAGAACAATTTTGCGTTGGTGATCTGATCTGGACAGGGATTCTTACACGAAAATAAAAGTGGCAGATAAAAGAATCACATCATGATTGTGGACAAAGTATGGTTGTTCTTATTTATTGTTGTCTGTTCAATTGCTGAAAAATAAAAAGAGGTAAGAAATGAAGCAATAGATGTTAATTTTAAAGGAGTTTGTCTTCTCCAGTTATACATAAACCTAATGCATTGGCAGGGATCTGATTCCAGTCAATAATCTTTTTGTTCTTTCAAAAGATCAAAGCAATATTTCTCTTCTGAATGTTAGTTTTGATGGGTTCTTGCCCTCCTTCAGTAGCAGTGGCATCAGTAACTGCTAACTTCACTGGCTTGTTATTTTCATATTAGTAAATAACCTGTTCATGTTACTAAAATATTTATGTGTATTATATATATGCATATAAAATCCTACCATGAATCTATTCTTCCTTTCCTGAGAAATGTTGACATAACTGACTCTTTTGTTAATGTCACATGCCATACTTCCAAATGCAAGGAAATGGACCATTTTAAAAGGTAGACTACTTCTTAATATCAAATTGGTGCAATATAACATGAGAGCTCCAAGTGCATGTGCGTAAAATGGAAAGAAGAGCATATGTAATTTATAAAATCAAGACTATACACTTTTAGAAATATAGCTAAAAAAGGCTTTTTAAATAGCAAGAATCTCACCCCAAATGCACCCAGAATAGAATTCAAGATGTGAAGTGCCTAAATTCCCCTGTCTGGTGAATGTGGAAAATTTGGTGTCTCAAAAGAGACTGGGTAACTGCATATGAAGAGGGAAGTGTGGCACAGAGATGGAACACAAAAATGTAACTTAACTTTGGTACCTTGTCTTAGACTACAGGAGATATGCTTGTCTGTTCAGAATATGTTACTTGGAACTTTCCCCTGATAATAGAGGCTTGCTGTCTTTCAGAATGAGGCATAGGACTTTTGCTTTCGTATTTAAAATTTGGCTGCATTCCAGTATCCCATCTGTTCCTATACAAAATTCCTTCCACCAATTCTCTTTTCTGAACACATTTTCCCCTAGTGTGCCCCAATCACCAGGTAAATACTACAGGATGCTTTTGTGGAAGCTGTGCCATCATGCAAAATTATTTGGTGTAATGAAAGCAGATGAGATAATATAATAGAACCAAACAGGACTATTGCCTCACAGCAGCCTTATCTGCAGGACTCAAAGCTCTGTCCCTCCTTGGCAAGGGGATTCTTATCCTGTTTTTCTCATTAGGGGTATTTTTTTTCATCTAATTTCATCTTTTCATGGTCATGAGTTCTTAGTCTGTTCCTATAAAGTCAATGGTTTCTAAGAATTAAATAACTTTAGGATATTACCTACCTATCCAATTCAAGGAAATACAATTTATTCCTGAATTAGAAATGTTATAAAATCTGCAGCTGTTAATCTTTGAGTCCTAGGTTTGAGTGAAGGATTAGATAATACTAATGCTGCTGTCTATTCACCAAATCCTTTGAAAGTAATAGCAGAAACTAAATTTAATCTATTAATGTATGTTGGGAATGTATTTCATCCTCCAGTCTCTGAAGCAAAAGGGCAATGCACCAAGAGAAAAGAAACTTCTGTGTGTTTTTTGGTTGCTTAATGTTGGGATTTCTTTCCAGGTTCTGTTCATTTCCTGAGAAGCACCCATATTTCCCAAAAGATTTTCACTGTTAGAATTAAATTAATCCAGCTGTTTCCCAAGACTTTCAGATAACTAGATAGGCACTACATGTTAAAATGAAGAAACAAAGCATTTGGATTTCTTGTGAGTATCCTTGTGGTGAGATTTCTCCCTTTTTTTTTTCATGTTTATGAAGAATAGAATATTCTAGCAATCCATCTAGACCCATTCCAAAAGAACACCCTTATTTATTAAAGGTTTTGGTCCTTGAAGGTCAGCTTTCCCTGAAGACCCTCGTCATGAGAAAAGTTTGGACAAGCTGCAATTATTTGAATTTTAGTTTGGAATAGAAATTTAGGCTCCTGTTCACAACACCGTGTGTCACAGCATCCCCCTGACCATACTGTCTTGCCAGTGAAAGAAGCTGAAGCATGATCTGTAAGGCTGACATACTCTTCCCCTCCCCTGGTTCTGTAGGGCTCAGGATGGGATGTGAACTTCTGTAAACTTCAGAGTTGTTGTGCAATGCTCAGGAGCTGGCACCTGACTGAGAACTTCCTATGAAGCAGACAGAAAGTGAACTGAATGTGTAGTGCCAGTCTCTCTCAGAGTGTTCCTGAGGACCCAAACATTGATGCAGATATTGTGGTTTCAGCACTGTAAGGGGAGAGCTATCATTGCACATTCTGTGACAATTTCCCAGGGAAGTCCAGATTATATCTATGTGCCAAAAATGATGAGCAACCCACTCTTCGGTCCTGAAAAAGCTGAACAGAAAAATAAAACCCATCTTTATTTTGTGGGGAGGGAAGTGGAGGCTGGGATAGGACATGGCAGAAGCATGCCAAGGAAAGAGCAAAATCCTGTAACTGGGATAAACTGTTATATAGTCACTTAGTCTCGCTTGGTATAGAGTTGAACTATTTTATGTTTTACTTTAGATAGGGGAAAAAAGAAAAAAAAAAAAATTAATCTTGTTTTGGCATGGGTGAATTAAAGTGCCTTTTAATGGAGGTGACAGAATCCTCTCGATGTTTTTCCCAGCTCTCCCTTTAGACATTGTTAACATTTGAGAAAATAAAATAAGGCTTAATTGCAGAATCTTCACTGCTACAAAGGTGACAGTTTATCAGAACCTGGTCTTACTGTGCTACCACAATCAGTAATTAGTTTCTAATTAGTTGGATTTACTGAAAAATACATGATGGGAACTCACCATGTGTTATTGGCATCTGAAACAATTTCATCCTGTTAGCTAGAAGAAAGTACTGCTGTCAAGAGCGTAAGCCTAATTTTCCCACATTAGCACTGCCCAATATAAACTGAGTTACTTCCAATCCAAGTTGCAAATTTGCTACTGTGTGAAGAATGTGGTTTATCACATTTCACGTAGAGATTTAGAGTGTAGTAGAAAAGGATGGTGATATCTCTAGATGCAATTTTCTATCAATGTTCTTGTCAGTAGTCAATAGCATATAGTTAATGGCTCTGCAACTATTTGTACATGTATCGTTATTGAGAGCAGGAGTTTTCAAAAATACTCAATTCACCTCTGCTATCATTACAATTAGTGGGAATCTTATTATTTGGAATGATAATTTTCATCCCAGAAGACTTTTCATTCTTTATCTCATGGTTTTCTTAGCAGATAAATAATAGTAAATGTCTTTTGATTTCCTTTCCCCTCCGTGTTCAGGTGCATGTTTTTATTAGAGTCTTGGTAGGACAAGACTAAGCTGGAGAAGAGCAGCAGTGAAGCCTGATGCAAGGCCTTAGTGAAGCTTTAATGCTCCTTGTTTCTGAGGAGACATTTTAATAGAGAAGGTTGTGTTTTTATAGGAATAGAGATGCAGAAGAAAGACTTGGAGAGCCCTGGATTCAAATCCCATTGATGCAGTATGGAGCTCATTAGAAGATCTAAGTACAAAATATATTGTAAACATATTTAATTGCAGGATGGTGTAATCACTGTGGAGGATCCCTTACTCTAGAGCTAGGAATTATTTATGAAGAGACTTATTTAGTCCAGGCACTGCCATTGTTTTCCAGAGAAGTTCCTTTAATGTAGAATTTCCTTTCACACACTGCATGAAAGCAGCTTAACCTCTTATTGCTACCAATGTATGAGATTACCAACAAACTTGGTTTGTTCATTCACAAGCTTTTTTGCAATTGACTTCAGAAAAGAGTGTCGGAATTTCTGTGGGTGTCACTCTTGGCACCACCTGCTGAAATGCATTGTACTCTGAGAAGACATGACATTTAACAAGATACATTTTTAGAAAGGCAGGTGGGAGTCAGACCCAGCTAATAGAAAAGGCATAGTACGGGGATAGTAAGAGGAAATGGGAGTGACTCCTCTCAGCAGAAGCTTTACTCACCTTTCTGTAGCTCACTTGTCTGTTTGGGCATCCTATGACATCCAAACCTTTTGTTGGAAAACATTTCTTCTCATGAAGCAGGAGAATTCTCCCTTCTCATAAAATTACTTGGAAGAGAGCATTTCGAACACTTACAGTTCTTCTGACATACAAAATTGCATGGGCTTGATTAGCTAATTAAGATTGAATATCTAAGCATCCACCTCATGATACTGGCCCCTGTGACATGGGGATGACAGAAGTGACACATGGCCTATGAAAGACTTCCTGTCTTCTGGAGTGGCAACTGAAATATCTTTGGTTTATTTTAAATTTCATTAGATGCAGTTAAGCAACTGAATTGCAAACCTATGACTAAACAAGTGACAGGGAGTCAATGTGGTTACCTGAATGTAGATATCAAATGCTATTTCAGATGACTTGGGTTACTTGAGGCATCGACCGAGAGTGTCACAACAGCACTGTGTTTCACAGCTGAACTCTGCAGTTGGGTGTGTTGCTTTGGAGCTGAATGCAGAGGCCAGATAAGATACTGAATATTAAATGGCACTAAATCTCTGCATGTAAGCAACTATCCTTCTGTGATAATTTACCGCTACTAATATGGATAATGTCTCTGAACAGGTGAGGCTGTAAGGTTTATAGATAGTGGAAGCTAAAGAGAAATCTGCCCTTAATGGGAGGGGTGGAGGCAAGACAAGAGAGTGATGATTCAAAAATCATTGTCAGTAGACAAGCTTCTTCATAGAGAAGTGATGCCCGTCTCAAAAATACCACAGCCTCTTTTTCTTGATTGAGGGAGGAACATAGGAATTTGGATTCGGGCTGTGATGAGTAAGGGCAGATGCACATGGAATACTTTCTTCTCTTTAGGAGTGCCCCCCAGAACTAGGAAATTGGAATTACATAACTTAAATTACTTAGTCTTTAAATGCGTCCTATTCTGTGAATGTTCCAGGGTGAAGGCTGATAAGAGAATTCCAGGCTCCAGGGTGAAGGCTGATAAGAGAATTCTTGAAATTTTCTCCAGGATGACCATCTGGAGGAGGTCTCTAGAAAAAATGATAAGGAAGAGGAATTTTGGGTCAGCAGCATAAACCCCTGAATTCACGTGGGGGAAATTAGGGCCTCCAAAGATTCAATTTATAGCAGCAAAAGAGCTGCAGTAATGAAGATAGCTTTGTGGTACCACTGATACATTCAGTACCTGGGCTAGAACTGAAATCTAAACTAAGGTTCTGAACAACAGATTGTGTTTTAAGAGCTCCTTCAGAAGGGATGGGGGATGATGGTACACACCCAAACCTCCTCTAGCTCCTGCTGGGCGCTGCTGTGATGCTCTTAGCATACTAGGACAGGAATAATGAGAAAGGATGAAGTCACAGAGGCAGACTTAAATATGTCTTGGTACACAAGGTGTGCCTGTTTTTTGGTGCTTTCCAAGTTTTGGAAGAAGTAGCATGACTGAGCAGGTATGTACTGACTGCAGCTGCTCCTAGAAAGGAAGGGGACAATAAAAATCAAAACCTGCTTGCAAACTGGAATAAGCAACTTAACATTAAAAATTTCTCTATTTGCAGTTACTTTGCTCATTTATCCGTAAAGGTGATACTTATATCACAGAAGGTTTTTTTTTTTTTTAAATTCTGTGTTTGGTTTTCATTCTTTTGTTAGACAGCTATTCTCACTTTTCACCATATCACTGGCTTGAACACATTCACTGTTCCTTCTAAGCAGCTGTTTCAAATGCATCAGAATTCTTTCTCTTCGATTTTTCAGCTAAATACTGATTCTAATCAATTTGCTTAAATTCATTCTGTATTACTTTAGACTTTGTCTTCATGAATCCAATACTTTTGTAAAAAAATTAAAACGTAAAAAAAAATGTTATTTAGAAATGCCACCCAACTATTTCTAAAAACAATTAATATGCTAGGAAATACAGTATTTCCAAACCAAAGTACAGATGGCACAGATGACATTATAGAAACTCTTTAATTGATTAATACTGAATACTGAAGCTATTGTCTGCTACTCTGCAGTTTGACTTTCTGTGATGTGCATTTACAAAGCAACAAGAGCTAGCGTCACTGTGTTGGTATGTTGTTTGACTGTGGCATAGTTCTTTATCCTAATTAATTAAAATTGTTGAGGGACAATGTATTGCTTCAGACAAATTTTCCAAAGAAAGGACTTAATTTCTGTGAAAATTTAAACTTCCAAATTAGATGAAACAATTCTCTTAAAAATGGACTAATTAAATATGTGAATAACCAAACTATTGCCTAACAATTTGAAAAAAATCTGTTTCCTCTGTGACAAAACACCATATTATATTGATATAATCTAAATGGCAAAGGTGGCTTTTGTGTCATCTATCTGTCTGTAAATTTAGTGACAACTTTTTCTATTATTGTCCCATGTTCTTAGGCACATTTCTATAGGTAATATATTACCTATAATAATGATATATAACATTTTTAAAATGATCAGGGGATGAATGCACTCAAGCACAGAATTGATAATTTTAAAATAATTTCCCACAATTTAGAGGTGCCGGATATGAAATAAATTACTGGTTAACTATTGAGCCTTTGGAATCAGCCAGCCTTCTGCTTGCTGCAGTGTGGTGTTGCCAGCAGGTCGAGAGAGGTGATCAGCACTGGTGAGGCCACATTATTGGAGCACCATGTCTGGTTTGGGACAGAGACACATGGACATGTTAGAGAGTCCAGTAAAAGGCCACAAAATAGATGATGGACTATTCTGCCTGGAGAAGGCCCAGGGGAATCTTATCAGTGGATATGTGAATGGCAGGTGTTGACAAGGACATGGCCAGGATCTTTTCAGTGGTGCCTGGTGACAGGACCAGTGGCAACAGGCACCCCTGGAAACACAGAAGGGTCCTTCTTGAACAGCAGGAAACACCCTTCTTTTTACTGTGACCTGACACAGGTTGTCCAGAGAGGTGGTGGAGTCTCTATACTTGAAGATGTAGTCCTGGGCAACCAGTTCCAGGTGGCCCTGCCTGAGGAAAGGGGTCAGACCAGACGACCTCCAGAGGCCCCTCCCAAACTCAGCCCTGCTGTGATTCTATGTGGGTGCAGCATCACCAGTGTAATTTTTTTTCTGGGAAGCTTCCTGCTAACAACTCTGCTGTATTTTTTCATCCGGTGAAATACAATGGAAATGACAGCGAAATGATCCCTTGGAGAGGTAATGCTTACCAGCTCAATGCAAAGCTGAGCAAGTGCAAATATTAATATTCAGTTTAAGGTCTAGTCTATCTGAACGAAGATGCACTGATGTTTCTCTAAGTGTATTGGCTCCAAGTACTTGCTCAGCATCTTGAATCCTCTTGAGATTGTGGACTGGCCTCAGGATGTGTAGTCTTATCACAAGATAGATGCAGCTACCTTCTGCCTTCAGATTTATGCCTTGCAGGTACTGTCACAGAGCTGGGCATCTCTTAGACAATACCTTTTGCCTTGCAGAACTATTCATAGCTTATTATGCCTCCTGTTGCAAACACCATTTTTGGAGCCTCATGCCCCCTTATGTACAGAACTTAGTTTAGCACTGAGCCCTAGAAAAGGACACCCAATTTTATATGCCTCAGTCGTACAAAAATTGGGAAAAAACACTATGGAACATGCAAGTATGTAATGTATCTGTGTGTGTGTATATTTGCATGTACATACATGTAAACTTTAATTATTATCTACATAAATTGCATCATTGCTATACTGGAAATATTTTTTATAACTTAGTTTGCCCTTATAAGCAGAGTTACTGCTTATGTAATTAATATAAATTTGTGATTTTTTTCTTTAGATTATAATTTTCTAAATGTACTATGCATGAAGAGGATTTCTTTACTACATCTCCCATATTTTACACCCGAAAATACAGTGCAAAACATTGTGGGAATATTTTTATTAAACATGAAATATAACACATCCATCAATATTTTCAGCAGCTCTTAAATCAAATTTTGGATTTTTCCCTATAAATTAAAAAAGTTGACTATTTAAATGCCATTACTACGCAGGCTATAGAACACTTTTCAAAATGAAGACGATAGCCCTGAATTTGCACAAATTACAGTATTGTTCAGTCTTTTATTTTGATGTGTTAAAATTCAACTAACAATCTGACTTCTGAAAGAAGCAAGATAAAACAAGAAAAGACAAATCTTCACAAAGAGTAAGGCCACTGTGGCTAACTCTGTGTCATCAGAGTTAATACAGCAGTCACTTTCGGTTTCCCCATTGTCTTGAGGTTTGAAGGTTGGTTCCACTAAGGCAGATGTATTTTCAGATGTCTCAGAATGACCAGATGTCTTAGCTGCAGTTCTTTTGACTGAGTGGACTTTCCAGACAGCCTTACTTTAGAGCCAGGTGACTCCTGGCATCAGTCCCCTCCATGGTGCCTTGTGCTGGTACAATGTTCAGGTAAATGTCGTACTGTTGGTCCATGCCAAGGTAGCTGTCGCTCATGAGATACAGAGTGTAGATACACCTGAAAAGTAAAAGCAGCATTGTTAGTTTGGGAACTGGGCCTTGACTACTTGGAAAACAGAATAACCAAGTGAATTTAATTTGAAAATCTGTCGTACTTTCCAGGAGTTTCTGGAGTATAAAAAGCAACAGAAACAGTATTTCGGTTCCTGACATATCCAGTTCTTTTCAGGGCGATGAGTTCTTTCTTATCGACTTCTCCCAGTATCAAAAACCATCCTTCATCCTTGACTTTGGGGAACCGAGGAGCCACTGCTTTACTGTCCTGCTTTCCCTGTTGGGGAAAAGAAACAGCTTAGGAAAACTAGAAATCACCTTTCCAAAATGCCATTTTTCCTTGAAGGAGAAACACCTCAAAACCACATTGCTATGAATTGTCTGTTTAGCCAGACTAAATTAGTGTTATTTCTTTCCAGAAGAAGGGTTAAAAAAAATAAAAAAAAAATCACAGTCCATGGTGAAAAATCCAGAATACAAGATATTATTCCACTTATTTTGTAAACTACTAAAATTTGAACGGAAATGCTATTCCCTTTCTATAATTTAATCTACTATATTCCACATGCAGAAGAGTTAATTGTAAACCTAGTGTCTTTAAATAAAGCTAACCAATATTATTCAAGATTAATATAAAGACAAAACCAGCACTTAAAGTATTTATTTGAGTTTGGTATAGCAAAAGGAAAGATTATTTCAATGATTCTTTAAGACCGTGACTTTAATGTGGAAGCTGAAGAGAGAATGATGTACACTCAATCAACATTCATTTTGTGTTTTGCAGAGGGAAAGGTTTTACTGAAGATTTATACAGAAGAAAAAACACCACTACAGCAATGAAGCTTTAGAAACAGTTTGATCCAGCTGTTTTTTACAAAAGAGGGATCAAATTCTAGGAGAGGTTTATAAAACAGTGATCACTGCATGAAATGCTTCTGCTCCTTTCTTTTCCATGATTTCTGCTTAGGAAAGGTCTCTGTCAGTAACTGGGACAGCAAATAGAATGATGGATGGATGAGCTTTGACCCTTTGTGTTTCCTAAAATAAGACAATTTCCCCTGCAACTATGGTGAATCTACTGTAGTCAGAACAAAAATTCTTTTGGGAAACAAGAATACTTTTCAAATATAATTCTTAACTAATGTAAGATAACTTCAGGATTTTCAGCAGAATACATGTATCTCCACTATTATTTTTATCAAAATGAAATTGTCTTAAGAGTCTCAGAAGTAGTATCTAATACCATTTTTCACTTTCATTTTGGGCTCTTCTTTGCATCTTAACAAAAATGCTGCTAATTACAATTCTTAATTGTTTGAAATGTTAGAAAAATTAATTAGCAAAATTATAACCATGGTGGTCCATACACCGCTCATGGTATGTAAATGACAGAAAAAGACATTGATAAGTGAGTGACAGCTCCAGTGTCAGCAGTGCCCAATGTGAAGACAAGTCCAGCTCTCCCCAGAGTTGACATGCAGGTACATCCAGGTGCTGTTGCTGGGGCAGAGCAGCTGGAAGACTGTGCAGCTCCTGGATTTTCTGGCTTGGCACATCAAGACTTGCTGAAGGCTCAGTGAACTGACCAGCCCAAGAGGCAACGGGATGTGCTTTAAATAGGCAGAGGGGTGCGACTGAAATGTAGGTGTGGGAAAGAATTCTATGAGGAAGTTGTTCTAGGAGCTGTTCAAAAAAGCATCAGATGTAAGATATAAGGAAAATATTCTCAGTAAAGGCCTCAAGATGTACTACAAGTAGCAATGTATTTATTGGTGTAAGTCTGGTATGCAGTTTAGAAGCACCTGTGAATGTAATCGGGAAACTCATAAATTAGTTTGATTTTTTTTTGCATTGACTTGGTCTAGGATTTTAGCTTAAGAGCCTGTTTACTATCCTACTGCAACCTGGAAAAGCCCATTTTCTTCCCTACTAATACAGAATAGTCTTTGAAAGTGTTTATAACTCATACAATACTTAAACCATAAAAAAACCTATTATGCTGTATATAGCATCACTGATAATGTAAATGGATTATTGGACACTTGTGCACTTGGGAAGGAAATGATAAATTAGTCTACCTGATACCCCATCTGGGTTCTGCGCAGATTTATTTGGAGCACATACTCTTGATCAGCATGCAGTTTGATCCATCTCTTGTCATCTCGTGTGTCTGTTGTCAAAGAAGGGACAGGCACTTCGTTCTGTGGCTGAAGTCCATCATCCCAACTGCCCTTAATGCTCAGACTGATATTTAGAATTGGCAAACGGCACAAGAAATTCCAAGCCTGTAGAAAAAACCAGATCCTTATGGATTACAAGGTGTAATCTATACAATCATTGTTACTCTAACAATAACAACTCAATGTGCAATCTACATATTTATTCTATATTAATAATATTTTATTGTGTATTAGAATATATGTAATTGTATAACTCTCAATCATAAGTATAAAATACTTTTCATTAACCTCTTATGCTACTTTTCTCCTAGCAAATAAAACAAATGTGAAACTCCTCAAGCACGTTACACATGCCTTACTAAGATTACTGATGTCTGAACACAGGAAAAATTCCTTACTGCTCCCGATTAAAGTATTTTTTCCCGATAAGCCACTTAAAAACTAGTATAATTAAGTTTTAAATTAAACTTCCTTAGCATAATCCATAAAGAACAAGTCACTGCAGTGCTAATTAGCAATAGGCAAACCTCAGAGAGTTCAGAGGATCAGTTCAGATAATTAACCAAAAGTTCAACTGCATATCCAAAGTTATCCCTATTTTTTTTTTTTTGAGGTTTTCTTGCATCGATCTTCATGAACTCTCCTTCTTAGAGTCCTCCTGAGGAATTTTAAGTCTCTGTGGTTTCTCGTGAACTGCAACAGGTCTTCAACCTTCTCTCATCCTTGTGCAGAGAACTGTTGTTAGAGGATACAATCTGCACAGCTGAACATGACACTCTCTTAACCTTAAAAAGGCATCCTGAATATGCAGCCCTATGTGTTTCTCATTTTGGTCTCTATCAGACAAGGAAAAGCAGCTTTGAGAAGCTGTGACAAAAATGGAAGGGAGCAATATAGGCTTTCATTTAGTAAAAAATAAAATCAGCATGTTCACTCAATGAAATTTGTTAGGGAAAAGAAATGGGATTGGCTGTGGAATGGAGGCAGTGAGTTGTGGCCTTTCTATTGCTGAAAAAGATAGATGAGGCTGGCACTGGAAGAAAAAACCAAAATACCAAGAATCACTCTCTGCCCTGCTGTCCTTCCCCTCCACCCCCAGAACAGAACAGGAATCAGCATATATGAAAAGCTATTGGGTGGAAAGGAGAAGAAGGAAATAAGAATATTGATCTTGGTAAAGAGCCATCAGATGTCAAAATGGGAACTTGTGGGAATGAAGAGGGTAGGCATAGTCATGTGGGCAATACCATGGAGCAGAAATGTTTTATTTGGAAAAAGACTAAAGCATATTTTATTTTTCAAGTATTGGTTTGACCATGTTGTGTTTCAACAAAATGTATTTTCATTTAGATTGTGCTTGATGTGTCTGATTACTTTTTCTGTGCTGGAAGGCCTAGAGCCCTAATGAAAGCTCAGTTTGCTTTTTACAGACATCATTGCCACAAGTCATACAGACAATAATAGCATATGTAGTCATACTGACAGTAATAGTATCTGTCAATACATAATTAGGGATACAGCAGCCAGGGTAAGCAGACCTAAGGTCGCGCTGTCCTCAGAAAGGTGGTGCTGTCCCTCTCTCCAGTGTTCTCTGCACCAGCTTGCTGTGCTCCTCTACATCCCCAGTATGTTGGCATTGCCATGCTGGGATTGTGCAGCTAGATGGATCAGCTTGCTAATCATTTTGGTGACAGCATGAACTTAGATCAGCTTAAAGCTGATTGTGGAAACATATTCTCTAATCCTGTGACTGAATAAGCATGAGCCTTCAGTGCTACTGAAAGAAGTGGTCCAGCCTCCTCCCCTGCTGGCACAAGCATTCACATAGCCACTTGGCTACAGGCCATTTTGACTGCCAGTGAGAGGGTTGTTGGGATTCCTCTTCCTCCTGTTGTCCCCAGATGCTCATTCCCACCTCCTTGCCTGAGGAAGACATAGCGTTTGTGCAGCTGTGCGGTGAGCTGGGTCAGAGGAGGTGAAAACAGCACGGGGAGGGCAGGACTGCCCATTTTGGCTGCAGCATAGGCTTATTTGGATTAAAATGGCTGCATTACCAGAGCCTGGCTGAACTAAATGAGAAAACTGATTTTAGTTACAAACTAATCTCTCTCTTCTTCTGTGTATTGCATGACCAGCTGTGTCTGTTCAGTGCAGAAGGTGGGGAGGGCCAGCTGTGAGCGTTCAGGAACTGCAGTGTAAAAGCAGGGGACACAGATGAATTGCACCGATGTTCTTAATGGTGTCTTAGCTAGGAAAGGACAGAAAAATTGTAACAGAAACTAAACAGCCAGGACTTTAAGGAAAAAGACATCTCTCTTTGTCTCAGCTCTGAAAGGGAAAGGGGAAAGAATGGCAGCACTTTGAAGAAGGTGAAAAAAATACCACCGACATTCTTAACTAATTCGTTGTTGCCAGGATTTTGATACATTTAATATACAAGACTACTAAACCCACCTCCAGCAGATCACACCGGATGACAACTTGAGTAGAAACATCTCAACTGGCAAATGATTTTATACAGAATGTACAGGTTTTTAAGAAGAAACTTAGCATAGGAACTCCACAGAGTTCCTACTGTGTGACAGTCTGTGCATCTATGCAGGGTATTTCTGCTGAATTCAGGAGAGGCACCCTGATAGATAACTACGTGGTGATCACCTCTTTGGTTGTACTTTTAGGTATCATTTACCTTGAAAGCTTTTATGTGCCTCAAATTACAAGACCTGTTACAGATATGTTAGAACTAAGTTTAATTTCAGCAGACATCATAATTTATTAACTCCTGTTAGCTTCACCATAGTCTGGTGAAGATTATGATTTGGGTTGGTTTATACCATACAACCCCAAGATAATCCATTTGTCAAAGGCTGTCACGTCCTCATATAGCTTTCATAATACAAACAAACCAAAGTAACTCTGAGTAACTTTCTAATTGGATAAGAAAGTAGATTTAATATGTCATCCTATGTTGGCTATTAACATTTGGGTTTGATGATCTTGAAGGTCTTTTCCAAGCTAAAAGACTTTATGATTCCTTGATTTATCAAATCTTGTGTATTTGAAAATTAAAGGCAAACTTAGTACTGCTTGATCATTCATACACTGTGCACAACAGGCTGCCTTTTTATCATCCATGCAATGTGGAAAAAAATGAAGAAATGCTTTTCTCACCAAGGAAAAAAGTCAAGTAGTAGCAACGCAAATGAAAAGATTATAGGAACACAAATACTTCTAGAGTAAAAGTAGATAATACTATAGTACAGATATAATTTATTTTCAATCTTGAAGTTTCTTTTTTCTCTTTCAAAAAATACCAATATCAACTTAATATTTTCAAAGGAGCCCAATGCCTAAATGACTTAGAAACTGAAAAAGATTTGTTAAAGAAATATGATTCAGAATTAATCACTGAAACAAACATAGAGCTTTGACCAAAGATTAGGGTTAGTCTAAATAGTTTGAATTTAGGCTGTCAGCTTTTAAAGCTCTCCTGACTTTCAATAAGGTTTGGAATTGTAATATTAACTTCTGAAAAATTAAACTCAGGCTCTCATATCACTTAGGTATTATTTGTCAATTTTACTGGTTTTTTTGCTGTACAGGAAGACACAAGCACATATCACCTCATCATGTCCAATATGTACATGTACATATATACACTATATATATACATTTGCCTACCAAGCCCAGAGATTCAAATTATAATCAAATGAAAAATTCTTCATGAACCATTGGGAACATCATTAGTACTTTTGCCAATAACCTGTCTTGCCAGGATCTAGCCTAATATTCCACATCCACGAGCAGCTTCAAGAGCTGCTATTTAAAAATTAATTACCAATCTGGTTAAAAGGCATTTCCTTCTTTCCAAATGTAAAATTTCTTCCTTTTCCTGTCTGTCTGAAATTAATGTAAAGCTCAAGCTTTAAGATATGGGTACAATATGCTTTGAATGAGAAGTAAAAGGTTTTTTAGGAAAATAATGGTTTTGGCAATTTTGTGGCATATTTACCACTTTATTTGACTCTGTCTATGTCTGGTGCCAGAAAGCTAAGTTTAAACTCTATAGTCTGATATTTTTTCTTTATAGAAAACATATCATACAGATGCTGAAGAATTTTTCTCTTGGCTGGCTCCTATCTATGTGAGCACTGAAAGACTTTACATATGAAGACACTCAACAGGCAGTCTCAATATGAATTTTAATTCTGTTTAAGGTATTATAATAGCTTTTTTTTTTTTTTTTTTTCTTTCCTGTGAAAAATACTGTAAGGAATATAACATAGTGGTATAAAGATTTCAGATTTCTAATGCCCTGCACAATACAGTCATAGCTTTGCTATACTCAATATGGCCATTCCCAGCTCATGGAAACCAAACTTTCTACTCACATAATGGCAAGACACTATGTTTTTACCTCTTATATGCATCTGTATTTACAAACATAGATATATAGAGGCATAGAGTCATTCACAGTGTGAACGTACACACCACATACACACAAGCTATTTTTGAAGAAACTGCTAAGACATTTCAATACCAGCCAAACATATTTATCTGAGGATTAATCTTCATCTATTGAATCAGACAAGAACACTGCCATGCATACAATTATTTAATTAGCAGCCAAATCCTCTGCCAGTCAGCAGCCGTTCCAGGCATACTGATGGGGCAGTAGATGCAAATCTCACAGTAGTACTGCTTTTTCTCATTACTACTGCAATTAGCACTTAAATTGATGCTTTAAACATACTAATTTCTGGAATAATTCAGGATTTGTATGTTACCTGGGATCGCCTCACTGCAGAGACGACACCAGATTGCTACGCAAATTGAAGCACTTTTGAGCCAAATAACCATCATCATATCAGACAGAGCCAATTTGCATTTGCTTTTAAAGATAACAGAATGGCAATTTATGCAAATAAATTAAGTAAGTTTACTTCTGAGTTCTCCCTGAACTAATTATAACAATGTTCTAATTTTTTATCACATCTAAAAGTTGGACTGAAATCAATGTGTATTATGTTAGAAATCTGTTGTTAAAGGAAGCCTTTTTTTGATGTCAATACATTTTCTTAATTCAAAATTTTGATGTTAATTTAGTTACAAATGCAGATGTCTGCTATAGACATTTAAGTACTTTTCTTCTTGTTTGCATACCAGTAAAAGGTTTAACTGAAGCTGAACAGTCAAACACAGGACATATTCCTGTCCTTTTAAACATTCAAATAAAAAACATTTGAACTATAGCTTTTGAAGTTTTCATTTTTACTACATTTATTTGAAATCACAGGCTTAGCATGTGATGAATGTTATGGAATATAGCTGTCCTTTGCTGTGAATGCCTTGAAAATCAAACTGAAAACAAGACTTTAGCAGCTCAATATTTTGAAATAGTATTTTTTTTCTCTCCCCTGTGAAGTATGAAATTTTCATCTCCTTTTTCTGTTTCAAATAGAAAATGAGTGCTGGATCTTTTACTGAGTATTCTCAGAAAAAAATGGTGTTTTACAGACCACTTCAGAAAGCAGCTATGATGACATTTGCAATGCATGTATTCCTAGGGCAGAGCTATGAAAAGGTGGATAACACTCAGCAGATTGAATGACCTAGAGAAGCATATTTAGAGCAGAGAGATGTGGTAATATCAGCCATAAACCAGACTCTGTTACTGCTTAGCAGGGAATAAGTGAGAATAATATTAAGAAAAGAGGCAGAGAAGAACCTTTGTAAAGCCAGCAGTACCTTGAAATTAGAGCAATGAATGTGTTGCACTTTATACAGAATGTCACATGATATTTACTGAAGGGGAGAGAGTATTTCTTTTCCCAACTACTCTTCCTTTCCAATCACATTGATAATGATCACAAATAGAAAGTGTTACCTGTGAAATGTGCGCTGCTTGCAACTCACTGTCCACAATGGAAGCAAAAATATTCTCTTTTCCTTCACAGGCAGCCATTAGTTCGGGAAGACACTCGATAGGTCCTTGGTAACCTCCATGCACACTCTTCCTTTGCCCTTGGCTCCACTTCCTGATACAGACAGCAAAACATATGCCCAGGGAGGGAAAGCAAACATTTGTATTCAGTTGTTTTGGTGGTAAAACTCAATACTGGTTTCTGTTTTTAAAGGGTGGTTATTTATTTTTGGTTAGCATTAATTACTGCATCCTCTAAGCATCTATAGAGCTTTGCATTATCTATGATGTTAAGATGGATACTAATGTAGTTTTTATAATGGATTAAAATAAAGAGATAATTAACATACAGAGTTAGGTTTTTTTAGGACTTGGAACTCTTCCAGTGGTCTCTTGTTAATTTGTCTGGAATCACGGTTCTCAAAATAATCTGTGGGGGTTAATTAATCAATGAATATTGAAAACAGAAACAGAAAATCCATTTGGGAAAGCATCACTGTGAAAGACAGAGTTCTGCTTCTGATTCATTAACGAACATTCTTGGGCACAACGATGACATTCAAACACAATCAGCAGTGGGAAGTGGAAAGAAATTGGAAACCTGCTAATGCTTAAAAGAATTACATACCGAAAGAGGTAAAGATGCTGGCGTTCTATATTTGGCAAAGTAAGCAGGGATGAGTCATGTATCCATCTGCCCTGAACCACCATCTGCACCAGGTTGGTTATGTTCAGAGCAGTCACCAGCCAGCCATGATGTGCTGCGACATCCAGCATTGCCTAAGCAAAGGAGACACATCAAAAAAAAAGAAAAAAAATAATGCAAATATAATTGCATACCTCGTTCATACAAGAAAGAGCATGTACTTAATGTTTAACATACAGTGATTTCTAGGCCTTCACATAGGAATTTACTTCAACCTCTACTGACGGCAGTTAGGCACCTTTGGAATTAACCTTGAAAAAAGATGAATTAAATCCTGTATCATTGTCATCAGGTCTTACTCTTGAAAAGGTAATTTACACAATGGTTTTGGGGGTGAGAACTGAAGGTAGAATCTTTTCCTTACAAATAACTGCTCTTTGACATAACCCAACTCAGAAGGAAGGGAATGAATCTCATCATTTACTGTAAAGGAAAAGGTTACAATTAATGACAGAATTTGGTTATATTTTGACATGAGAGCTTTCTCAGAGTTGCATAATTATTCAAATCCTTGAACTATTTAAGAACACAGCTAATATATTCACGTTTGTTCAAAAATTAATACGAATGTCATTTACCAGTAGCAATTATTATTTCCATTTGAACCAAGTACTTAAAATCCGTGGAATTGGACTAGATAAAAGCACTAAAATTTAGCTTAATAGTGTATTTGAGGTTTTTTCCAACACAGACACATAAGTTAAAATCTTGAAGAAAGCTTACAAAATAGCTTATATTTTACCTAGTATGAGTAAAAGCAATCAGAAACAAAATAGATTTCACCCTTTGCATTGTAAACAGTTGACTGTCTTGAGAATGAGGGATGTTTGGCTGTCTCTCCTTTGGCATCTCTATCCTGATCATGAAAAGCTTTCCCAAAGTACACAGAAAACATAAGCAAACAAAAAACCCCTATCCAGCCATACATCAGACTTCAAAGTGTTAAAAATCATCCTGCCTTCCACGTCTTATGAGTTTCTATTCCATTTCTCTTCCCATGTTTTGACAATACAAATAAAAGGTATACTGTTGGTACCATTAGCATAAAGATCTCAAGCTAATGGCCCTACAGACATGAAAAAAACGGTTCTGCTTGCTTTTCTTCTTTACTGGACTTACACTTTGTTGACTTAAACTCAACCAAGTTGAATTTAAGAGTTCTTCCAAGGTAAAAAGGACCAAACATGAATTTCTGGTTTCAACTTTTTAAAATAGTAAATGCAGCTATTTGAATATATAGTATGCCTTTTCCCCTGTCTAGAGTACATTGAAAGAATTATTATGATTTATGAAAGCATTTCAGCTGGTGAAGAAAATGGCACTATAATATGTTAGTTGTCTTGCTTATTTCGTTGTTCAATAATATTACAATCACAATAAAATGTGGGTCCTCATATTACAACACTCTAATTCATATTAGAGTAGAAAGTCATTTATTTAACAGTAGTTTGCCATGTAGGTTGATTAAAATACTAGTAAAGGGTTTTTTTTAAGAAAGCAAAGAACATTGATATATTGAATCTGGTATATTGAATGGTTTCAACATGTTTTTAAATACCATCCTCGTGTTAGGAGAGTTGTAGTTTGATTTTAGGGCTAGGCTTCAGATGTTTCCATGGGTTTTTCTTGTAAACACAAATGATATTGTTTGATACTTAGACAGCAGATACCCGCACCATTTTAACTTATTTTCCAACCACTAGTGTAATGAGGAGAAGCTGTCTGTGTAAGTCTTTACATTTAATCAAATGTTTTACAGACAAACAAAAGGCAGCATTTACTTAAGGCAAACTAAACAGTGAAATCTTCTTTAAACAAAGGAGTTGTTTACACACGCAGAGCTATTTCAATTAAATTACACTGATTCTGGAGAAATACTGACTTTAAAGACACAAGTTAGTTTCACTCCTGGCCAGTCACACAGTTTATTTTAGCAGTTTACAATGCAATTTCAACAGGTTTTTTTCCCAGATCAGGGTGATAAGATCAGTGACACTTAGAAAAATATTTGAAGTGTTACCCTGTATTACACAAATGTCTCATTTCTTATGAATTGTGGATAAAATGCCTTTCAGCTAATAAAGATCCAGATTTAATATTTAATTTTTTGGAGGAAGAGTCATAGCACCCTGAAACTCTCTAACATTCCTGGTGACCCTAGAACCAGTACCTCACAACATAACCTTATTGGTTTCCTTCTTCAGTCTTTTCACTTGGCTTGTCAAAGTGATTTTCATATAGGATTGTTTTCACCAAATAGAAAATAAAATTATGTTAGAAATCACATTTGAAAGGAGTAGCTTTGTGGCCTGCAGATTTATGATGCTTCCCATGACATTTACTCACTTAAGGAGAGAATTGTTCTCAACATCAAACTGGAGTCAGTCTTTTAAGCTTTCAAGGCAAGTTGCTCTTTACCTGATTTCACATTTTAAAGTATATTGAAGACTACCCATACAGTACAGTCCGTGTTTCTGAACACTCCATGTTGCTGAGACAGTCTAGTATCTGCCTCCTGTTCTCCACTACCTGATTCCTGTTCTTTCTCTTCTGCTATTCTGACAGCCTGAAACATCATGTTCCCCAGTGATGAGACTGCTGTATGTATGTGAAGAATAATGGGTGCACAGATACCCTGTATTTTCCATGAGCAACAAGAGGAATACAATAAATTGTATTTTTAGTCAGCGTGAAGCAGTAGTATTTCATAAAATGCTTCTAAAAATGCATGTGTAACACTGTTTGCAATTTTTTTTTTTT
>VZRN01000085.1:84550-152745 GCA_013397935.1 Dasyornis broadbenti
ATCTATCCCTCTCCCCCTTTTTAAACAGAGGTTTGAAAAGGGGAAAAGGAGAGTGAAGATGTAAGAGAAAGATAAATCTAAAACAAGCTATACTCTGAAATTAACTGGAGGATCCTTTCACATAGAAAATCTCCTAGAAATTGATAGAGGCCTAAAGATAGATATCCCGTAGGGAGTAAGGAAAGCCTGTGTGTGTGAGACTCGGTGTTCCACATTGTTATAATGAATCCACATGGCAAATCCTCTTTTCCTCCTTATTTTCTGCTTCTTCACCCATAGAATTTATTCACAGCATCTCTATCTGGATGTGAAATCCAAGACAGTGACATTGTGAAAAAGTCAGAACAATGGTAAAGTTGGCTTATTTTATCTGCTGCCTTGGAAACATCCATGTTTCATTTTCCTCTAAGTGTAAAACAGAGAGATGCTTGATACTTAAATGGCTACTGAAATTCCTATAAATACTCCAGGTAACAAATTGAGCCATTCCCCTATCTCCAAATGCAAATATAAGCATCTAAACAAAGAATATAATTTAAACCACAAAAAAGTTAAGTGTTTAATATTTATGTTATCTGATGAATAACATATTTAGTCTCTCTTGTTTATCTAATTGCTACCTGTTTAGTTTGTTGTCATTTTTAAGTACAAACCAGTATAATTTTATAGAAACTTGTGGCTTTTTTAGCTCTTATTTTGCAAAGAAGTAATTTCTAAATATCTTATAGCTGATAAGATTGGAGCAGATTAAGAGTATTCTTTTAAATTGAGAAATGGCACAAATTGGTTACCTGCCTTTCTAGCCTAAAAATTTAAACCAACAGAGGATAATTTCATCACAGAGGAAAACTTAAAAGAAGAGGACAGTGAGTGCAAGAAGTGAAAGAGGAAACACTTCTGCTTTAACTACAGAAAAAACCCATATATGTATTTTTTCATAAACCAATAAATTAAAAAAAACCAAAAAAACAACCCCAAAAAAACCCTCTAAGTCCACCACTTTTTAACTTAAAGTACAATACGTAGGGTGAATTGATGGAGTCAAGGGAAGTATTGCTTGTTATAATAGAAAATACGTTTACTATCGTCTTATTTCGGGCTCCTTCTGTGCTTAGGAGAATAAAAGCAGAGGCCTATACGGAGATGGATTTTCATGATAGATTCAAGCAATTGCTCTTAAGCCTTCCAAGTGTCATACTTGGACAACTATGAAATAATAGCAATTAATGACACCTCCTTTACATTTTGTCTGTCACTGTCAAAAATAGCTTGTCTTGTGCCAGCATGCAAAGCAACAACCATGGCAGGAGCAGCACAAAAATAGTGGTGTTCGACAACTGATTGATGTAGATGTTCTTGTCAGGTATGGCAAAAACTTTCATTCTGTTGGTATTCAGAATTGAGTGTCAAAATGTTTGGATCATAATCTTGCTATTGCTTTCATCATTCCACGAGTGCATCAAGATGAAACCCTAAGCATCTATAATCATGTTTTTCATCTTATTTTCAAGAGCATCGGCTGCCTATCCTTAAGTATGGAATGATTTAAACTGAGCAAACTGTACCTTTCTGGTCTAATATGAAGCTGAGGTTTAACAGTCTGTCTCTTTCTAGCCAAAGTTATTACTGATGCTTGGAATTTAAATTATGGTTTATAATTCCCTATCTTGAGGGGAAGCAAGTATAGAGGCAGGATGTGGAAGATGTGAGTGTGTGGCACACTCATTGATAGCAAAACATTGCTTTTCTCTGGTGTTTTTAAGCACTCCTAATATGTGCTCAAAATAACAGATACTAAATTGTTCCATAATGAACACTACCCCTCCCCCCCCACTCACCCCCACTCATTTAGAAGATTTGTCAGGCTACCAAAATATTCTGATTGCTAAATCCTTTATTCTAGAGAATTTTTACAAAGTTTTTATAAACACTGGTTTTGGTATTACTTTCACATCCTTCATTTGAAAGTCAGATACTCTGGATCACTCTTGCACGACTGGGTAGGTGGCAGGGGACCAGACTAAAACTAGCAGAATTTCTGATCTACTCAAATTACTTAAATAGCTATTTCCTTTAAGATAAGCTATTGAAGTGTTAAAAATGATACAGCTTGCATCTTATTAACAGAGACTGCATACTACTTAGAATAATTTCTTCTTCTTTTTGAAGTCACCTGTCATATAATTCTGAATATACTAAGCATTTTGACTTAAATACTGTAAATACAAATGTTAATATTCTGTGGATAAATTATATTTAAGGGAAGTGTCAATGAAGCTATAATGGTAACTGCTCGGTGTACACGGGCAAGCTAAAGAAATATAACAAATGCCATTGCAGTTGAGAATTACACCTGTGATTACTTAGCTAGAAGGTGAGTGCCTACAGTGATGCTATTGGGGTAATGACTTGGTGGACAGGGGCTGAAACTTCAGGTATACTCAGGGTGATTTCCATGGCTCAAATTTATCTACTTTTAAAAGTTTAATTTTATTTTTTGTATCAGTGCTTCACAGACTATGACACTTTCTTGAGTGCTTTTATTAATGAAATTGAAGTTTAGTCTAGGACTAAATTTCAGTTAGAAGTAGGAGTTTAAATCCATAGATCTATTAAAATCATTAGAATGGTGCCTACTTATAGCTGTTTAAGACTACAGAACTTATGTGACAAATATCGATAGATAATAGACAAAAGGGTATGCATTTTACCTATTTTCCTAAAAACTATGAATTCAGAATAATAATAATTCTTTTTTTGCACATGTTTCAAATGTAGGAAGCCTTCCAATATATAAGCTTATATTATGATCCACATGTGACTTGATATTCTACTAATAAAAGTAAAATATTTTTTTAGATGTTAAAGCATGCCATGTACTCTTAAGTTTCATGTTTTTACATAAATCATGATTATGATGCTTCAATTTCATATCTCAGAAAAAGAAACTCACTTGAAAAGTTGGAATTTATTTGAAGAAGCATTACAGAGAGTTTAAGGTCACTACCTTTGGTATGTTATATATCAGTAAAACAGGTATCTACAGAACCTTTGCACTTCAGAGGTCCTGTCCAAAATTACTTTTTAGAAATGTTTTAATCTGGGATGGTGGAAGAGTTCTTTCAGATTAATTAAATCACACTTGTACAGCTGTGTAGTTTCAGCCTACACAGCCCCCCTCCTTGTCCTTTATCAGAGATATAGTGAATAAGTTGTAATTAATCCTATTCAGGAGGCACTCCTTTTATCTGCCCTCTGTATCCCACTTCTCTTCACTTTTTTTCCAAGCATATTCAGTCCCCTCTTCCATATGCTCTGCTACCCCCTATGAGAGACTAATTCTTCATTCTCCCATCATCATAAAGGTCTCACTGATGTATGCAAATTACAACCTTCCTAGCTGCTTCATAAGATTCCTATCCCTGTAATCATCCTTTAGCCTCCATAGTAACATTATTAGTATTTTCAGACCAGGGAAAGGACAAACCATTTACTGTCCACATTTAGTGGAGTGCAACCTTTGGGTTCTTACTGATTTCTTTTAATAATATTACAGAGATAAAAGCAGCTACAGAGTATAATACCAGCAACATAAACTTAGTAGGGTATACCCAACATGTTCAGAACTCATTGAATCCCAACAGACAATTAATTTTCAAATTACTAATTAATAAACTGATATTCTCTGCTATACCAGTGAACTTTAAAAACAATAAAATGTTTTTGATAACAATCTCTTTGCAATAAATTGCAATTTCCTAACATAAACAATATCCTAAAGGCAGCATTTGTTTCAAATATTACACAAATCTACCAGAACCATGAAAGATACACAGCATCTTTCTCATAATAAATCTGTCCTCTTTAGAGTTTAGAGTCAGTTTCAAAGTAGGAATGTAATATTTTGCCAATAATCAATTTTTCTGAGCGCATTCACAAGAATCCTTTTCAACAGCAACAGTTATTCCCAGTAACTTTCTCCTGAACTTTTAGCCCCTTAAGGTTAGCATTCAGGAAGCTCAGCTGCTGTCTAACAAACTTAATTAATCAAAAAGTCATTTCCGAGCTGTAACTATGAGTAAAAGTGCTTCAAGTGTGCTAGCAAGCCTACAAGTTAATCAAAATGCTAATGCAGTACAAATTAAAGTTGTGATTAACATTTCACAGTAGCTGCTTAAGTGAATTGATCACACAAATGGGTTAAGCATTACTCATTTCCTCCAGCCCCAACTGGGAAAAGGTTTGTCATGGGTGGGGGAGGGATTATGCACAAGCAGCACCAAATCATCATTGTCACCAAGATGCGTCCATACAGCAGATCACTGATTATCCACAGCAAGCAAAACTTCAGCATCACAAAGGTGACCCTCCCTTCTCCCACATATATGCCTACACAAAATAAGCAGGCAGTAATTCCAGCCCAGCATTCCGGGTACTTTCCGTACAAAGTGATCCATTGCTGTTTGGTAACTATAAGTGAGCATGGCCACACAGTAAAAGAGTTATAAGATTTTTTGATTATTCTATTATTTCCACACTCCTAAAGTCGAATAATGGCCATATAACCATGAAAGCAGCCAGTATTTAAGTAAAATTGCAAACACTGTGCTATCATTGGAATATTACCACATACACAAAGAATACGTGTAGTAGCTCAAGAGATGTGGCCTCTGCTCTTCACTTCTTTCTAAGTAATCCTCTGCATTCTCAAGTTAATTTGATTCTCTTCCCTTCGTTCAGTAAAGCTGCCCATTTATTTATAGTTACCAATGCAGCCATTACACAAAAGCTCTTTTCCTGGACATGTCTGGACAAATCTTACACACACAACTGTAAAACAGACCTTTTTTGTAACTCCCATCACCTTCCAGCAAGTACCTGCACTACCTGCAGGCAATAGATGAGCTCAAACTACTCTTACGATCTTTAAGAACTTCTCCACTTCCTCATAAGCAGAAAACCAAAAGATCCAAGGGATATGGCTCTGCAAATCAATAGTTTTAGCAGGTATTATGAACTGAGAAGGTTTGGGGAGGATGAGAACTGCAGAGCTGAAGGACATTCTCTTTCTTTGAGTCCCAAAATGGCAACATGGGCTCCTTTGCCTTTGCATGGCCAGAAGTATCTTTTGCGTACTACTGTTCCTTCTGAGGAGCCACCAATACCCAGAACAGTTTGCAGTTTAGTACAGTATTTTGTACATAAGCTAGCTCCTAGCTGAATTGGGCAGCCTATTTGTGCAATATTTGACAACTCTGAACATGTACCACAAAGATGATTCTCACAACAACTGTAGCAAAAGCTGCAATTTAAATGACCAGAAGCAATTTATTTACTTTAAGCAATTTATTTACTTTTACTTTAAGTTTAGAATGGGTAAAGCAGTATTATACACATCACCATCTAGCTTAGGAAACACAGTGCTTAACCCAAAGAGTATTTTTCTTTCCAGTCAAAATTAGATTCTCCAGAGGAGTAATATGATGGGGAAAGACAGGCCATCAGTGATAGCATTACAAGGTCCTTGTTACAGGGATGTGCCTGTTTCCCATGCAGAATAGTCTTTCTTCTGCAGTTTGGAATCTGTTTTCATGTCCATCTTCTCCCAGTGCCCAGCTACCCCACTGCGATGTGTTTAACACATCCATAGGTAAACACTTCTCAAAGGTTAGGGCTGAGCTCCATGGCAATTCTACTCCTGGCAATTTTAAAGTATTTTATCAACGATTAAACTACAAGTGGAGGCTTGTGGCCAATCCCAATGCAAAGCCAGCAACTGTCACATTATTTCTGAGAAGAGACTGCCCTGCTGAATCTGAGAGTGACAGTATTACTGCCTCCATTATCCATTTCAATTAATGCAAATATAGGCAATAGTCTTAGAATAGCAGAGTAAGAACTGATCGCTGAATACACAGTCACAAAATAAAAGGCTTGACAAAGGAAGTAAAAACAGATTTAGTTTCACATATTCTTAAATAAGATAGGAAAAAAAGGTGGAGTATTGTCTTTGCAATAACAACTGCATTTTATAAAATTATTAGAAAAATAATTTCATTAGAATTTTTATTATTTAATGGTCATTGTCCTGAAAGAAATGGAGAAATGTTTGATTTTGAGCAGCTACTGGAGTGTTCAGCACCATCTTAATGACATCTCTAGCTCTTCTCAGTAAAATAACACAGAGTGCTAGGCTTGAAGTGACTATATTGTCTATTGTAACTGTACTAAAGGTATCAGAGGCAAATAAAAATTAAATGAGTTGGCTAAGGTCATGTAGGAAGTCGAGGCAGTTTTTTGAGCCATGGGAACCTTCTGTGCTATATCTATGAGAGCCTGTCACTGATAAACTTGATTTTAACTTGAGGCTTTCAGTGTAGAGCAGGGGTGTTCTTTCAGTCTAGTCAATGCCTCGGTGGCCATTCATTACAGAGATGGGAGTGAGAGCAGATAGGCGTTCACATTCCAGAAGGTTGTATATTGCTATTTCTCATATTTCTGCAGTAAAAGGAAAAGATTCTGCATTTCATCCTGGGTATATAAATACTAAATTTTATCTTGCTATAATGAATTCCTCCTAGATCTGACAAATGGTAACCATAGGAAAACTGTAACAGAATATATTTCTTCCTTTTTCTTTATTTTAAAAATTACATTCCCCTATTAAGCCAGCACTGTAACTCCTCAAATTCTGTTAAATGCTTATGACTTCAATATTTCATCATAAGTATAAACAAGAGAATTCCAACACAGCGCTAAAACTTTTAAGACAGCTCAGGAAAAAATAATTTACCAGTTGTTACATAATATTTTTAATAAAAGATAGTGGAATCTTACCTGAAATCCAGCATTTACCTATGTAATGATGTTAACACGGTTTTGAGTCTGACCAGTAACAATACTCAGCCTAAAGTGCTAGCAATGAAGAAACCCAGAAGATGTTGGAGGAATGGAAGGGAGGACAAAACATGTCCCATGGCATGGGACAGGAGCCATGGGAGGGAAGGCTGATTCAGGTGAAAGACACCACAGAAGATTGGAGAAGTTTAATAGTCTGTGATGGAAAGAGGCTTGCTTACATATCATGGCTTGAGATGGCAAACCTGCACTGCAGGGGACCTGGGGTAAAGGCCTGCTGTACACTACCTATAAAAGCTGTTTGAAAGATCTTTCTTTCTAGTAACAGAAAAGCAGTGCAGCCGATATGGAAAGTCTGTTATTCATGTACCCACCAGCAAAAATAATAGTTTATGTTCAGGTCACAATTTGAAGGTTAGCTACACAACCTCAACACTAAAGTAATTTGTAAGTAAATAAACAAAAATTCAACTTGACTCAAAAACCAATTCCCTCCTCGCTGCTGTATTTAATGTTTGGCGATGTGCGAGCGCGTGTTCACACACACACAGAACAAAACCAACTGAATCTGTTCATCAATGGATCCTTCCATGCTTCAGTTCCTTTTCTCACAACTAACATCTTTTTTTCTACCTCTGCTGACCCAGAGTTCATCAGCAGGTCAGTGCTAAGGAAAAAGGTAACAACCAGTATTGAAAGTGTAACCCTGTCTATTGCTTAGATTCTGGGAACTTTAACCTCCGTTTGGAAAGCGTGACTAATAAGATGGAACCAATAATCTCCCGAGAGATGTAAACCATGTGGCAACTTTAAAATACAGAAATGCTTGCGTGTTTTTTCTTATTTAAAAAGAATTTTTTTTTTTTTTTAAGATGACTGTATATATAACATTATATAGCAGTTAACTGAAGGTTGGAGTGCCAAGGCATAGTATGGAATGGCATTTTTCTGAACTCTACTTCAGTTTAAAGGAACTGTTGAACATTTTGGAGTTTTTTCTTCTAAGTGATTATTGTTTCTGAAATGACTATTATGCAGTAGCAGGATTAAGAAAACATATTTCTTAGCAAAACATAACAAATATGCAGGAAAATAATTACTGAAAATAGTATTTAATTTACATTTTCCTCAAATATGTAATTACCCCCCTAATGCTTATTCCACAAACATCTAAATGAACTTTAAATAGGTGATTTCTTTGAAACAAAGGTGAATTTTCTCACCTGAGCAAGTGATGCTTTTCTCTGTTAATAACTGAATATATTGAATAGCTGCTTCTATACTTTCAGCACCATGATTTTATTGATTTGAAATATTTGAAAAAGACTAGCATCCCAACACTGCTGGTTGCCAAGGTTAGGACTGTGTAGCAGTAACATCTGTGGTGTTATTTGCTTCTTACTTTCCTTAATTTCAGTTTTGCTTAATTTGATATTAGTATTTTAAGTTGTTTTTATTAGTGTAAGGTTGAGCCTTATTCAAATTGCTGGATACTGAATTGCCCACAGTATTTTCTCTGTCTAGAGCTCTGATTAATAGTTTCTCACAGAGAGTTTTACAAACTGCCAGGCTTGACGCAATGATGTTTTCAGTTGCCATGTTGCCAACAGGCTTCAAACAAGAGCAAAGCTTCTGTCTGATAGTTGACAAATAGATTGCTGAGAATATTAAAAGCTGAGCAAACAAAAACTGTAGGAAGAATTAAGTACTAGGTCTATTTTACAGATATTGAACTCAGAAACATAAAAGAGTAGTTTTTTGAAGGCTGCCTGATCTTCAAGAACCTGTGAATGAATTCTTGTGCAGTTCTGCTAAAGAGAGTAATTCTTCCCAGGAGAATCAGAGGGTTGGATGTTTCCTGTGACAGCTAGAGCTCGCTTTTCCTGCTAAAACTGTAACTGAGCTTTTCAGATACGGCAGCACTCTATCCTGAACACCACTTGCTGCTTTAAAATTTTTTTGAGGTGGCAGCTGTGCATGTGATCATTTGTTACCAATACTCTCCATGGTGAGTTTAGTTTCTGTGGGCTGCAACTGCAGTACAACTTAAAAATCCACAAGTCTCCAGACTGAGTTTAAAATCTGCGCTTAAAAATGTGCTCTTTGTGATAATTGCGACATAGAAGACACATCTTTACACAAGCTAGAGAAAACTCCTGTATCTTGTCCCAAATTATATTTCAAAACATTTTATTTATGCTTGAGAGTGACTATAGTGCTTTTGTGTGCTAGAAAAGTACAAGTATCCAGGGGAGACAGGTTCTTGGGGGCCAGGATAACAATCTGCAGGGTCCACACCCATGCAGGAATGACTCACACATGTATTCCACTATACAGAGATAGAAAGCTGTTGCATAGAAAGCAGAAGTGACCCTATGGAAATAGATGCCTCCAGCCAGAGCCCCACTGTCTTTTACTCTAAGTTTGTTTACTTCCAGTTCTGTAAAGTGGGAACCCTTAGCGGCATCTAATTCCTCCCTAAATACAGTGTTATAATATTGTGTGGTACTAGTTCTCCACAAGATTGCAAGAAATCTTCAGACTATTCTATATTCAAAATATGGCAATGCTCTAACAATAAACAGTAAACCAACAAGAGTTATATACTGAAATGTATCACGATACCTGGCATATTCTGATTGCTTGGTCCAGCACTGTCTTTGTATCTGTTGCATAATCTGGGCAAGGCAGCATGGCATGACTGAAATGGGCTTGCAGCAAGAGGTGTGTTTTTGTGTGTGAACTGTCAAATGAATGGGGATTGACTTCAACCGGAAGGTGTTTGGCTAGTTCACTGTTCATCTGATCTTCATTGTGTCTCACAGGCAGATCTGTGTACTCATCAGCATTCTTTAAAAAAAAACAATAAAAAAAAATTAATCATTGTAATTAACTTCAGAATAACTATTAGTGCTTGCTGAGACATTAAAAGTATATGCATTTAATTTACTACAGTTAGAGTTCATGGCAAAAATAGCAGCATTTAAATGTTTAGAAAGTGTACTTATTTATCAAAATCACACATGGGAAAACAATAACTAATATAATATCCTCAAATATTGACACACTTATAGGTTTTAAACTTTTTTTGCTTCCACATGGCTGATTTTAACATTAGAGAAGAAGAAAATAAAAGAAATGAAATAAATATATTAATTGGATGAATTCTGTAGCAGAAGATGACCTACAGATATCCTACCTCACTGGCTCACAAAAATATTGTAAGGTTAGCTATAAAGAAGTCAATAACTCATATTTTCAATTTTCAGGTTTTAGGTTTTTCTATTAGTATTCAAAACCTAGTAGGTTTGAAATAGCTCTGATAAGGTTCTTTTCAAATATTTTTTCAATATTTTGAGCAGTCAGCGTCTAAGCAACAGATGATGAGTGTTCAAAACAAAGCGCAAAATTTTAAGTAGATGCTGAAAACATTCTCCGTGTTCCAGTGTGAGACTCATGCTATTCATGCCAAAATGAAAGCTGTGTAAGAACTTTCTCACTGTTGCAAGAATGAGCTGCCCACAAACATGTGATCTAATTGTAGTTATAAGCAGCACTATCCTAGCGGCTGAGAGGAACAAGTACAACTATTTTGGCATCACAGGCAGAGATATCAGTTCTCCTGCTTGGGAAATCCACTGTCTTTGAAAGAAAGTTCAACAGAAACATCCTAAGAACTATAACTAAGGCTAAAGAGTCACTTTTGTGACTTAGTTGGCAATTTTTTCCTCCACAAAATCCTCTTGTGCATGTATGTGTGTACATACTGTTTGGAATGAGAATGATCTTTCTAAAGTATAAAACTTGCAAGTAAGGTAAGAGTTTTATAATATGTAATATCTTTTTCATCCCTAACTTAAGAGAGTGTATTTCTTCTGTCATAAAATAAAAAGTCATTTGGGGAGCCTGAGGGGCAATGTCTTCAAAACTACAGGCTTGGCAGAGACCATTAAATTAAAGTGTTCAGGGTTTTATATTCCTCTTAAACTATAGATTCAATATTTTGTATTTTAGTCTTCAGTCTTGTCAGACTTCCTGCAAATCCATATTAATGAAATATTCACAACAGTAACCAGTGAAGAGTGAAGTAAAGAAAAATGGCAATTTTAGAACACTTAATAGAACTATCTAATTGACTTACAAAGAACCATATCCACTCATTAATATCCTAAGACATAGAACCTATTCTGAAAATTCCTGAAAGCTGTTGATAGCTGGCTTTCACCCCGTTGAAAACTGACAGCACAAAATTTGCTATTTCCTTTAATGGCGTAAGGAAACTATGTCTAAACTGTGATATCAATGTAAAAGGAATGGTAACCATTAGACAATTTAAGGTTTGGAAAGAAAATCAGAATGTCATTGATTTATTTCATATCTCAACTGCAGATTAGAAGTGAAGACTGAATAAAGACAACTGCTGCTTAATCCTGGATGTCTCTGCTAGATCTCTTGTGAAAACTGTGGTCATTTATTCTCTGAACCTAAGGTCACAATCTTTTTAAGCCCTATAGAAGGCTGCATGTTTGCTTCACTCTTTTTATTTAACTGGCTTCTCCTTCAAAGATATTTTAAAGAATATTTGCCAAGCAGATTTTTTTACTTAGTTTTGCTTTGTAGTTTAAAGTAGCAGAAAGAAGGAGGATCAGTCAAGTCAGTCCAGACCAACTGGTACCCCTGAAAATGCATTTTCCCTAATTCTTCCCCAGCACATGTTTTATTTATCTCCAAAACACTCCTCTTATTTTAAACAACTTGCCTACTTAATTTCCTGTTTGTGATCATTGACTGTAAGTAAGTGAGGTTCATTTTCTTATCTGCATCATGTAGGTAATTAAAGGAAATTGAGAATGGGTAGTGAAGCTTTTATACAACTGAGAATGAAGCTGAATGGAGGGCACTGAGGTCAGCAGAGTCCATTATATTTTTATGTGAGAGGCCGGTATGTCTGCCCTGTCCTTGTTTGCTTAGTGTAGGCTGGACAGACTACTAACTGCAAATCTGTTTCTCTGATTTGCCCAGCTGTCCTTGAATAAAGACATCTTCCATTGCAAAATGTTAAATGACAGTGATTGACAACTCTCTGATGAACTTTGCTTGTAACCCCCTGCTACTGTTTTCAGGTTGCACAAGAAGAGACAGAATAAAGAAACATCCTTTGTAATCACCTCAAATGGGCCCTGCTGTTCCCTCAGTATTTTTTCATTTCAGTTTTCCTTTTCATTGCAAATCTCAATCTGTTCTGCAAAGGCTATAGCTTCAACTATTCCACACAATATATAATATATACTGTTTTAGTACATCATTTCTGCACACAGTTCTTACCTCCATGGGTGAGGAAACAGATCAAATTACATATCAATCACTAATCTTCATTCTGAAGTTAAGAAACTTAATACAGGCTTCATAGTTAAACCACAAAGCACTGCTGTGCATTTTTCACTTTCCCCTTTTCTTCTCTTAAATCAGAGCTGCTGCAGACCATGTGCAAATAATACGTTTACAAGCACCTACGCAGTTAAGCATAACTTGGAGTATACCAGGAGACAACCAGGAATTTTAGCTACAGGTTCTGCAATTGTGCATTTGGCAGTCATGTCACATCTCTCTCTCCTACATTTCTGTGATGGACTTTCCCAACGATGTCTTCTTTTGGGCATTAGAGACAGCTGCATCATTTCAAGGGTATAAGAGTCATCTCAGACTTACATTTCAACCTGCATGTGATGCAGGGTGGTCATATAGGAGACAGTAACTTGCACTGCCAGTGAGAAATGTCACACAGAGACCTGCAAAAAACTCAATAGTTACATTTTACAAGGCCAAAGGGCTATTCTGGTAATTGAATTCTGTTTCCTGCATAACACCAGCCACAGAATCATCTTAAGAGTCCTGTCAGCAACATTGTGCTCCAAATATGCAGCTTTACCATCACCCTTTATTTGAACTGTTAGAGTAGTCCTAAAAGGAAACAATTCATCCTATTTTAAAACATATCTTTTGAAGTTTTGTGGTACTATCAGGCATTTGAGGAGTCAGACCAAACTAAAATTTAAATAAGGTATCCAGCATGGTGAATACTATGCTCCACAGAGTCCAGAGGGTTAACTGCCCTCAGGCTTACTTTTTACCCAAAAAAGTGTAAGTTTGGCTGAAATTGCTGATTTATAGTGAGAGCTGAACTATAAACTTATATCACATGCAAATCTGAAATATTTTTAAATCACAAGTGACTATATCTTGCCACCTTGTCTACAGGAGAGAGAGAAGGTGAGCTACTAAAGTAAACTTGAATATTTTAAGCTAAGTTCAGTCATGGGAGCAGTAAAACGTATAAAGTTAATGAGTTCTAGACTTTAAAGAGCAGTTGATTAATTTGTAACAATGAGGGTCTAAACCAAACCAAAAATAGTTTCTCACATTCCAGAGTTCAACCAGTAGTCTTCTCTTTAGCAGTGTTACTGAAACTGCCTTAGAATTGACTGTCCTGTATGTTGCTTTCCTTTACATAGATACTGTGAACCCAATCACACTGTATTTTCAACTTTAATAAACTTGCAACTTTTCTTGCTCTCTTTCAAGTTTCTGAAGTAGAAAGAAAGAAGGGGAAAGCGTTTTAGAACTTTTGCTATAAAAAAACCAGTTCTTAAGCTGAAGTATCAAAAAATCTTTCAGCAAGCTAGTACTAAAATTAAACACCAACACAATAAAAAAGGAGAAAACAGGAGGATTATTTTTAGCTAGTACAGTAATTACATTCTCTTTACCTGAAACTTGATTTGAATTACATAAACTTCTCTAATAGTCTAAGTATATGTTGACGGACTGCCAAAATCATACACTTGTGAATAGAATGAACAATAAAAAATAAGCTGAAATAAATAAATGTGCATTTTTTTTAACAGGTGTTTTGCAATTAACACTAATAATGCAATATGAATTTTAGTTCTCTGCTACCAGAAGTACAATGATATGCCAATATCCAACTTATTTTTCTGAGTGAAAACTGTGTATTTTGATCTTTGGAAAACGGGATAGGCGAATATAAACTCAACAATAATATTATTATATAATTGGCTTTTGTCTTTTGTTCCACCGTACAAAGTGATACAGACTGTTCTAGTGCAGGATCTTGACCTGTCACATTGTGCTACATTGTATAGGAAGCAGCTGGAATATAAAATTTGAAGCAACCTGTACTTGTCTTCATTTGGGTGATACCTACTTACCCCTAATGTAGGATAGAGAAAAGAAGCACAGTCAAAATAGAGAAATAACAAGGACTGATAGCTTGTGAGTAGCTTGGTAACATCTGTCATATAATAGATTCACAAACTCTAAATTTTTCTCTGAGGATACTTGAGCTTCTGTACGTAAAACTATTTGAAATTATTTACTTCCATTTTTTACATATATACATATATATCTCCACTCACATGCTGACAGAAATCTCATTTGATCCTGTTACCCATATCACAAGGAAAATTATAAAACTGGTTAACTAAAGTTCCCGAGCTAATCTTCCTTTACTCTTGATCTGCCCAAGAGCAAAAGACCATATTATGTGACAAAGGAATGACACGAGTATAGACGATGAAAATTATTTAAATGAACCATTAATAATATAAATTAGTATCTATAATATGTATTATTGTCACATTTTTGAGTGTGAGTTTGATTTATAAGGAAAGATACATTTACACGGATGTATCCTGACAGGCACAGAAACATAATCAAAGGTTACATTTATATTCAGAAAACAAATAAAGGTAAGGAAACATGTGCTTTAAAAAAGAGCGAAAAAAAAAACAAAACAAAACCACCCCCTAAATTAGAAGTGGTTTTTCGGCTCATACCAAAAAGTAAAGCAGAGTGAGAAACAGAATTTGAGAAGTACTTGCCGGAATTACTGCTCTGAAAAGTCTATCTTTGTTAGTGATTCCATTACAAACTCTTATTTTAAGGAATTTATTGGTAGCCTATAAATGTATGTGTTTTGGTCTCAGTTTTATGAGACATAATTTAAACTTCCAAATGTTTGGGTGTTGTTTTACCCTTAGATATAAAAGGTCTAGGACAAAATCCCAGTTAAAACACCCTTACAAACATATGTTACTAGTTATAAGTTTTAAGAACAAACATGACGTGTTTTCAAAATTCATATTATTGACTAAAATGAAAAAAAAAATAATTTTTACTAGTTCACTCTGTTTTACCCATGTAAAAATATACTTTTTAGAAAAACTTTGCGGAAGAAGCGTTCCAGATTTTCAGGGCAGCCTGGCAGGCTCTGCTAAACCACAGGGCAGGCTGAGGTTTTGCAGACATCTTAAAAAATGGCAAATATAGTTCAAAAGAAGACAACAACACTTTTCAGGCAAGATTAAAACAAACATTTACTACATGATACTGTCATTCATCACCGTCACCATGTTTACAAATAAGCTCCTTGTCTTCCTATACTGTACAACGTCTCTCCATCAACCACACGTATGTGGCAGTGCCATCAAACGGCATCCAGCACAGCCCAGCCAACCCTGCAGTGCAGCTCCTTCCCCATGGGCGCCTTCCCATGCTTTCCTTTCCAGGGCTGGTGGCTGTCAGGGAGGAAAGGCAGAAAGCAAAGCCCTGTGCCAGCCCTGAGCCACAGGGCACAGAGGAGTCAGAGCCACAGCCTCCAGGCAGCAGCTGTCCCCGGCTGCAGAAAAGGGGGTCCCTCTCTGGCACTGGGGACCCTCACTGGGGCCTCTCTCTGCCCTAACTCTCCACTTCAGCTTAGGTTATAGGAAAATGATCTGGTCACTTTTTAAATACTCCATCAGACCACTCTCCACCCTCTACTGGAAAAACAATAGGAGGGAAACAGATGCATATGATGGAGAGCATTGTCCAAGGGAAAAGACCTGCTTAGTATGTTCTAAACCAAATAGAAACTTTTTAAAATTAATATCTAATTAGTGTTTAATGCACTTTTAGAGATAATAGCTATATATTAAAAAAAAGAAGATGGATGAATTCAAAGTGTAACATTAACCCAATTAACTGGGCAAAACAGTGAGGCTGGGCTACCCTGTGGTCTGTCTCTAGATTTAAGACTCACCAAAACAAACACTGGAAATTTCCAGTTGGACAAAAGAAGTTGAAGAGAGAAAGTTGTAAAACCCAACATGCAATTATGCAAATCTCTTATATTTTAAACATTAATTTGCAACTATCTTTCAGGATTTAACATGGGCCCATTTTCACCTATGGGACCTATAAACATAGTTTATAAGAACATACAAGTTGAAAGTTCTTACAATTCTTCTAAAGTTCTCACATTAGTGATCACAGAAATTAACTATTCATATGTTAATATATTAATATGTTAATAAATTAATATATTTATTGTATTCTCAGACTTTAAATTTTGAACAGACAAGTGTTTGATTTTTGCTTTTAAATAGCTGCATATGATAAACACCACAAATATTACAATTACAGACACCATAAAAAGTACAACCTAGGGCAATGAAACAGTTGAGTGATCACTTAAAAACACCCTAAAGGGTTTATATTTCACAAGTTCACCTCTTACTTAAAACATCCAAACTACAAACTACTGATGACATTCCTGATGACCAGGGGTCAGGAGTCTGAAAGACCTTTGCCACTGTGCACAGAGCAATAGGAGGTCAGCAATCTTAGCTACCAGTAGCAGAGAGTGACCTGGTGGATCTGGGAACTTCTAAACTACAAAGTTAAATTACAGACCTCTGCCTCAGTATGGAGTTGATAAAAGAATATGCAAGCATGCTAGCACACAGGAGAAGAGGATTGTTATAAAGTAACAATGATTTGACATTGGAAGGAAGTTCTTAGGACTTCTATACTAACTTGAAAGTTGATTTTAGTTTTTTTTCCTTGTCTAGTTTCCTAAGCATATTAGAGAAGCTGAGTTTCAGTGTAGGGGAAGATACAGTAATAGATAATACAATTACTGTAATTGTTTTACTAAATGTTAAAAAATATACTTATAGAACCATTCTATTTCAGGAAAATTTCATTTTAAAGTTACATACTTAACTAAAACATTACAACAAGGAGTGAATTCATGAATTTAAGTCCTACCTCTCACAATCCATATTTCATAAAGGTTATGACCACAGCCATAATTCAGTGCCACTTTTTTTGGCCAGTCCTAATAGAACCAGTTCTAAAAATACATTTTCTGCGAATGTATAGGCACTTTCATCGTGTTAAGCCTGTAGAACTTTCATAGATGTGGCCTTAGTTCACTCTTAGGCTTCTAAGTTAAATTATTGCTTTTCAGTAAGCTTGTAACACTTGCAGAGTTCATGAAAAAATAAATGCAAAAGAAGATTAAATTAGGACAAAAATAAGAGCAAACATCTGATACTGAATACCCATTATTCACCTAGAATAAGATACTTTGACCACAGCAAATAAATATAAATGGAATGATATAAATTCCATTTATAAAGTGAATTTTTGTAATGTGAGATAATTAGTACATTTTATTGCTGTAAATGGTATATTAGAGTTTTTGCCTCTCCAGAATGCCTGACTTTTCAGATTATTTCTCATGAGAATGCTTTGAACCTGCACATTCTGAATGTGCTATCATCACTCCATTTTTTTAAATCTTAAAACCTAGATGGGGCAGTGACCCACATCTTACTTTCCCTGTAATCTCAAGTCATATTATAGAAAAGATTTACAACTGACTGGATTTGGCTGCACTGAAACTAACTGTATTGCACTACCACAGGAAAGCTTTTCAGTGCATGAACTCAGTAACCTGCTAACACAAAACTGGGAAAATCTCTCTGAGTATACATTCAAAAGTCTCATTGTCATGAGAACTCTACTTCAGTTCCATTTGGATGTCTGTCCACATTTTGAAATTAAGCTTGGCTGAATCAGCTGGCCCAACTACTGATTGAGATGATGATAGCAATAAAAACTGTAATAGCAAATCCTGGCACACAGCTTTCCCCGGGAAAGCGATCAGTCATTTTCCATCTTTGGCTTTGATCCTCCATTGGGATCTTTCAGTGCAGAGCCCAGACCCAGGGAAGAAGTTAACAGATCTCTGCATTAAGTTAATGCTGCTCTGCATGGAGACAGGAGTGAGCGCTACTAATTCTTTATGTGAAATGGGGCCTGTATGTACTGTATATGTTAATGGAAAGCTGTAAAAGCTCTCTGTGTTGAAAACCAGATTTCAAATCTGCTGACCTGTGGCAGGTCCCCTAGTGGGGAGCCACAAATGCACACTGCTGCATTTTTGTACTTGATTAAATTCCGGATCTAGACTACTATGTGACCAGAGACAAAAGGGAATAAAAAGTTCGCAGGCGTGAATACCTGTCATCATGTGGTGAAATAAGTAGCAGCCTGTGTTCAAGAGAGGCTCAAGCCCAGAATAACAGAAGAACAATACAAACTGGCAGAAATATATGGGAAACTTGGAAGGTGCCTACATGCACAATGTCTTTGCAGCAAGCCAATGCTACTGGTCTCACTCTGAGCACTTTTAAATGAAAATAGTTTAATATAATAATAAAAACCCACAACTCTAAGAGGAAATGACAGCTGTTGCAAGTAAATTTCAATGAGGGTAGTTCCCTGCTGATAATAAACTGGCACATCTCTATTCATTTCAGTGTAACTGTGGATTAACATTGCTTGAAAATCTGACCTAATATTTCGAACAACTCAAGAGCTACAAGGAAATACATAGATAGAAGACACTGGTAATTGCAAAGGTGAGAAAGAATAGTAATTACTGAGGAAATGAAAAAGTCAGTAAAGGAAAAATACTTGAAGTCTATTATACAAACAGACAACTTGTGAGTGTTTTGGGGTGCTTGATTTGAGTTCTATCAACATTTCTGTTACAAATGACGACAGGTCTGATACAAAGAATAACATGGCAAAATGCCCTTGTACCACATTGGACCTTAACAGGACATGCCATTACCAAAATAGGATGTGCCATGCATTACTAAGGCAAATCTAACCCTTTTTTGATGGCAAGTGATAATTCTTTTTGGTGATTGTCACTGCACACGAATTTGTGAGAATACTGTAAATTCAGAGTTCCTACACAGACATATACCATGTCTTTCCTACATGTAAGTAACGACATTCATTTAAAGTACACTGTAAGATCTGTATAAAGAAAAAGACAAAAAGAAAAAAAAATAACTGATGATTAAGAGAGTTGCACATATTTTGCTTCTGGTATAAAGTTTTAAGAACTTCTTTTAAAAGACAAAGAAAGCAGAGATTTTCAGGACCAGATGTCTAGGAAGATCCCATTTGGATTTGAGCTACTTAAATTTGCAATCATGTATTTATACATCTAACAGAGCTTCTGTTTCCCCTAGAATCTGAAAATTAACTAGCTTTGTAGCATCTTCCTTGATCTGCCACCCGTGCCCTGAGGATTAGAGATTCCACCTGAGCTTGTTTTACAAGCATAACAGAAAAAATTAATCTCTGCTGGCAGCGATCCCACTGGGATACTGATGAATAATGATATCCCTCTCTTGCTGCCCTCTCAGTCCACTAGAAAAGCCACTCTAACCCAGCAACGTGCAAACCGCTGAAACCATTCCAGCTGTGGATTAGCAGGCAGTCAAGCATCCATCTGTTCTGTGTGAATCAAGAGAAAGCAAACATGCATTCTTATAGCTAAAGAAGTATTAAAAATTAGCATCTTATATGACTGCATATAGTAAATATTAAGACAATCATATGCAAAGGAAAAAATAATCTATTATCTGTACCTCAAATTGTTTACAATTGCTTGTTGCCTTAAGCAAATGATAAACCAGTTGAAATTCATCTCCTTAACCTACAAAATACTGTGCATTCAATGATGTAATATGTTCAAGGTAAAATTTATTAATACTGATGCATATTATTAATAAAAGTACTTATTAATACTTTTATTAATAATATGTATCAGTTTTACCTAAAAATATTTTGCCAAGAGAAAGGTATGCATCCATTTTGTAAGCAAGCATGGTGACATGCCTTCATCCTGCCAGGAGAAACATTTAAGAGGCCTGTTGTGAGAGGGATTTTAGCCATTTTCTCACACCACTAGGTGAGAGGAATAGACTTGATGTATTTTCCCTTTCTGAAAACGAGTAGTTTGAATAATGTCTGCTGGCTTGCTATTCTTTTCCACTGGAAGACAGAAGGGAAAGGCAGTGGAAGGGGAAGTTGGAATGGGGGCAACCCTATCCAGTTGGTGATGCCTGATTTGACTCCACCATGGAAATAGGACAACAGCCTACTATAAATTAAGGAAAGCTCAATTTGAGTATTACCTCCAAAAAGAGTACTTATAAAAGAGCATAATTGGACATTATTTTCCCATAAACCAATTTTAATACTTGATATCTGGCTTACATTTTATGCTGCAGAGGTGAAGAAAAGCTGCAACTGTTTGTTCTCTAAAAGCAACCTTCCTATGGGAAACAATTTCCAAATATATATACAGTTTTTTTCAAATGCTATGAAAAGTTTATGCCTTTTGGTAGCAAAAATACCTCCGCAATTTTGTCTAACATTATAGGTAACATACATAAGTAACTGAAATAAAACATCTTGTAGATACTAGGCAAATATTAGGAGAAGCCAATTTTTTAGAAGTTCATCGCTGATAAAACATAACATCAACATTTAAAATAAAATTCAATTTCTGAAGCTTGACAGGCCCCATCAGGAAAAAAACCAGAAAATGAGACAAAGAAAGAATCTAAATGTAAATAGGAAAATACAAGTGTCAGATACTTCATTAATGACTGATCAGTAATCCTCTTATCTTCTTTTTTTAACAACTATGCTAAAGGAACAATATATGCTGGATATCAATCTTGTATGATGTAATCATTTCAGCCAAACCAATCCTTATCCTGAAGTTTCTGTTCCAATCAGAGAACAAGCCACAATATGTCATCTTAACAGTTTTACAAGCAATTTCTTCTGTGCTGACAGAGAAGAGTGTTTTTGTGCCTTTAAACAGCAGTCTGCATGGCCCAGCTGGTGTCACTAAGTGAACTGTATTCTGTGAAAACAAATTCATCAATATGATTGTTAACTGTTATAACTTATAGTACAACTGTATAAATCTATCAAAGGCAAAGACATTATCTAGAAGCCAGGGAAGACAAAAGAACTGCAGAGTTCAGAAGGCCTAAATTTGCTTATCCTGGTTCAATTACAAACTGGGAGGAAGAAAGTAGGTAGAACTTGAACTGACTTGCTGAAGACAAACTGAGCTTGTAAGACTTTGCTGGAGTATTTGGGACATGAGAACACATTGCCATTTATCAAAGCAGCATTGCAGATTATAAAACATTCAGCTTTACCATACTAAAGATGCTATTGAGAACTTCTGTTTCGTTTCAAAAAGCACAAACATTATTTCCATTATTTCAACAAATATACTGTATATTTGAAAAAACGCAGCCATATGACATGACTGCTGAAAAAAGCCATTTAATTTCCTGTAAGAATACTGTGCCAAGTGGTGGCTGCATGTACACAGCTAGGCATCATTTGAAATCTTGCATGACGGTGGCTACAATTCTAATACCACTGTGCTAAAATAAACAGACAAACAAATAAATGATCCATGGTTGAATTGCCTGCAGCTTTGAGCAGTCAGCTAAACCAAGCTTGCTATCACTGAACTTGCTTCTACCATATGTACCAAGGGCAAACACTGATTTGCCACAGATGGAAAAAATGTTCACCTTGGTAAGTACCACACCAGGACAGTACTTCTGTCTAGCTGGCTCTCAAAATATTTCGCATTGGTATACATGAGTGTTTTGCTGCTATAACTCTATTGTGTTAAAGGAATTTATTTCCTCATTTTTCTGACAGAAACAGTTACTAAAGCAGGTGTTTGTAATGGGGATATAGCCTGAGGCTACTGCCTTCTACTACCACAGCTATATACAGTTTCAAAAGCTTTTCCCTTGGATGTTGCACTGCAACCAAAGCAAATTAAAAAAAACCAACTTAACGCCCACCCCCTCCCTCCATATTATATCCAAGATAACAGTTCTTGTTTTATGGCCTTTGTTGTGGGAAATGTATGTCAGAAACTTTTAGCTACAACTTTAGGTTTTAATTTAATTTTTGTGAGCAGAAACTTTTAGCTACAACTTTAAAATAGGTTTTAATTTAATTTTTGTGAGTATTGATTCAGGTAGTTTTGGTTTTGTTTCTTGTTTTTGCTTTTTTTTTTTTTAACTGGCATAGAATAACAAAAATTAAATAAGAAGGTTGGATGGGAAAAAAAGGACACCTGTTAATTAGAGGTTAAAAAGCAATACATATTGGAAGGTTTTGTATTTTCTGGTTTTGACTGTATATCTTTCTTATTGATGCAATAAAAATGGAAGACTTATGCAATGTTCAGTTAGCTGTCAGTGGTGGGCATTGTTACCTTGATTTACCAATGAACTGTGCTTGCCTGGAAAGGCAGCCAGCATATTATCCTTTCAAACTAAAATTCGAACAATCATTTGGAAAAAGAAGACCAGGAAATAGCTGTGTCATGATGTTAGAAAAAATTACTAAATTCTAAACAATACTAACTACTACAGCAACATTAAAAATTGCTCCATCTACTGGGACTAGAAGAAAATCAAGACTAATTAAATGTGTGAGTATCCATATGAGTACTTCTTCTACTAAGTACAAGATATTTTTGAATATACTGGATGCAGATGATGAAATTTGGATGCTATTGAATACTGCAGCATTGTTTTATTTTCATGAACCCCAACATCACTTTCAAATTTAAACTATTAAACACACTGTGATACCATCTAGATGATGCAAGTGGGAACTGAAGCACAAATGTTTTAACGTGTTAAAATCCAGAGAATATGGACTGTATAAGAATTAAATAAATTATCCTGGAAATGCCTGCATTTAGAATGAAATTTATGCACTGAATAGTCCTTGGTATGGATTTATGGTAAAGAAAACATTTAACGGTAAGAGGTAACAGTTTTCTTTTGTTAAAAATATACAAAATTTTTTTTCTATTACTAAAATATGAAAAACAGCTGAGGTCACAGCACTCATGTTTGTATTGTTGAGAGTGTACAATAGATGTGAAATCAAACATGGGATTTCTTTAAAGGTAGCATGTAACATAATTGCTTTCCATCTGATGTAAATTTTACATTATAAAGTATTTTTATTCTTGACACTGAAATGTCATATTCAAAAAGAATAGTTTAATGAATATAGTTTTGCTGTGCTTTTATGCCTTGAAGAAAATCATAGTAGCACCTTTATTTTCTTCTAAATTAAACGCAAATGTAATTTTACACTAACTGTAAACACTGAATGACTTAGGAAAAGTAATCTGATTTTTTTTCTGAAATGACTAAAGAACAGAAGCCCCGCTTTATATAACATCTTAAAAAAATCGTAAAAACAATGTTTCTGCCATGGCTTGCAGGAAAATTATTACACAAAACAGATCACATTAGCTTCTTGTTTTAACAATATTTTTGTAACACATTAATTCCTCCTTCCCTGGTGTTTAACTGGAGACCTGTTGAAAAGATGGTTTATCACTGAGCCAAAACCTTTGTGGCCGCATCATGGGAGACCAAACCAGCAACAGAATCCCAACACAGAAATAAAATTATTTTAGACCGAGGCTGTAAATATTCACAACGAATCACATATTTCTCTGGTTAGAACAGGAATTGCCAACAATGATGAAGAGAAAATAAAGCTACAGGTTAATTGAGTTATCTAGATTTTCATAGTACAAATACCTACCAAGTAATGAAAGACAGATAAGGCATTAATATACTCTACTCTTTTGTTATTTATGTATCTTGGACAGAGACTGCCTGTTTGATGAACCTTCTCCTTATACCTTCCAAATCTGTGACTCCAGCAATGACAGATTTTCTGCTGAGTTTCAAATCACTTAGTCTAACACAGCCAGTGTAACCATATCAATTTTCAGAAAGAAATACAGGGAAGAGGCATGTGGATAACAAACTTCTACATCCATGTTTATATCACAGAAAGACAAACACGTATGCCCCACTATAACAAAAATATCATGTTGTTCTCTCTCTTAGCTCCCTTCTCTAATGAAAAAAACCCTCTCTCTTATAAACAGTTTACATGAAAGACAGCAGTAGGCACATGGAAACCAACCAGTTCGCTTTTGTAGGCAGAATTAAAAAAAAAAAAAAGAAATCAGGGACAACCTGCAGATAAAACAAGGGATGAAAAATGGTAATAATGTTCTCCCCTTCACTGTCTGGTATGGACAGGTATGACAAATTGTTTGCTCTGTAAATAGGAGTATTAACCAGATAACAAGTGTAGTAACAAATCACCAACAGTCATGAAACTAGTGGATCTAGCTATCACAGCCCTGATCAATCAGACAGACTTGCTTCCCTCAAGGTACAACAAATCACTATTTGATCTTAAAAACATTTGTGCAGAAAAAGACAAGAATTACCCTAAAATATCTATCATTGTTTTTTACCTAGACTTCTTTTTTAATCTCTGCACCTAACTATCAGAATTAAAGGAAACAGTCTTTCAGTACCTCAGGGAAATCCAGCCTGTCAGTAATAATTCATGAACACTTTCTCATCAATAATACTTAATGCAAGAAGCACCATAACTCAACAGTGATTAAGCTCATTTGGATTACTACTGTCTGAGCACGGTTAGGAAAGTTTTAAAGAAAGCTCTATGGAAAAGCATCAAACATTTTCTCTCAGAAAATATTACCAGGCCACTAGCACAAGCCAGTGACAAAAATAACTGAATTTGAAGTTCCACCTGCTAACTGCAAACCCAAGACAGCTCAAACATCTTGGGTACAGATTTACTGAGAGGAGCACGGAAACCATGCGGGGATTGTCGCCCACCTATCTGAATCACTTATTACTGTATATTTCCAACATGACTGCGGGGCTGTTCCCATATGCCATGCTCCTGTTCATGTTGTGAATACTTCAACTCCTACACAAGACTGGAAAAAAAATTCATTTGATCTTGTAAAATGCTGGCAGATGATCAAAATGAAAAAATAAAATAAAAACAGTAAAAAGAACAGATACTGGAGAAAACTAGGAGTAGTCTTGACTAAGTGGAAAGAAAACCTGTTATTGCTTGACTGTGGACAGATCCATCAACACTAGAAACAGGATGACTCACAGCTGATTTTTCACAAGTTGTAAAGATTTCTTGATAATTCATTGATGAACAACCCTGAATTTTGAACACTTCCATCAGCATGGAAAAATATCAGTCTCCAACTCAAAATTCCTTACTCAAACTAATATTTAAACCCCTTAATACAATTCTAAATTCCTGGTTTTGTTTTAAACAAAGTATTGCTCCTTTTCAAGTTACATATGTATTTGGTATATATCCCATTTCAAAAACCAAAGTCAGGATTTTCTTTCTTCAAATTGTTCATGTTTGTCTTCCTTATATACATCAGAGACTTGTAAATGTCTAAAGTTTTTCAAGCTTATGTAAAGCTCCAACAAATAATAACTGTTACATCTACAAAATCCTGCAACTGCATGAGAAATGCTTGTATGGTTATTCTTAAAAAACATAGTCCCAAATTCGAACTTTAAAACAGTGATCCACAGAACACTCACAATTATAATTATTTTTGTAAAGGCAACAGGCCTTTTTGTACTATAGCTAGAGCTTCCAGCTAAAACATCATTAAGAGATTCTTCAAATTACTTTTTAAACATCCTTTTCCCTCAGGATTTTCACTTATACCTAATTAGACTACTTACCCCATGCCATGTAATTCCCTATTGCCAAAACTGCTAAATGCTTCAATAAGAAGGAGGAGGGCAACAGTGGAGTGAGGCAGATGTAATGTCATTGGTTAACAATAGAGGTGTGAAGCAACTGCTGTAATTATAAAACTCATTAATGCGCAGTGTTTAGGGGGAAAAAAATCCTTAGTAATAACTGTTGAAATGGCACTTCTTTTCAACACTACAGCAGACTGAAAAAAACCCTTCCAATTTACACCTTCAACAAGATAGCAGTTCCACTAGTAATTATGAAAAATCAACATCCACATAAAAAGAACTGTCAGCTCTAATGGCATCCAAAACTCATACATCCTTTTCATCTTTTGAATTGATACATGTGGCGTGTTTCGACCCCTAAGCAATTTTATTTTCAGTCTCATTCCTCTTAATATTGTAAATGGATAACTTACACAATTGTATTTTCAAGAAAAAAATAAATTAGAAAAAATTAAAACAAGATTAATGAATTAGAAATTTTACAATCTCTGCCGGACATTAGGGTCCTAAGCTTTATCTAGAATATCAATATTTGCCAATTAGTTTTGTGCTTCATGAATGCACATAGTTCAAATAGATGAGGAGCCCTGACTTAAGAGAGGCATTCCATCATTCCTCTTCCATATCCTGGTTATCAGCTAAGACAGTGTTATGAAATGCCATCTCTGCTAATATTCTCAAACTTTCTTTACACAAATTTGTCTGAAAAAAAAATTCCTGAGATTTCTAGGAGCAGAAAATTTTCACTACAGAGGAGATTTTAAAGAGACAGCAGCTGGAGTAAAGTTTCTTCTTGAATACTCAACACTGTATTATTTAACTTCTATTCACATGTGGGTATTTCTTCTTAAAATTTCAGTTATTTTACATACAGTATATCTAGGTATTGTGGATGATTACCATTTTGAATTCAGCTGAATACACTGAATTTCATTTCGTGTAATTGCAATGTTTTCTTACAGCAGAACAACAGATACTGCAGGGTCAGCGACAGCAATTCCCTTATTTAGGCTGTCTAACAGTTTCCATTATAAAAGATTACTGTGGCCTTTATTTCTGAGCCAGAACACTCCGAATGTTTGCAGCAGGTGCTTTAAATTTAGCAGGAAGAAAAGTCTCTGTACTAGAAAAGTGGTTTGCCTTGTGTCATAAAATGCTGATCAGGTTTTGTCAAGTTGCAAACTGTTGAATAGTACTATTTTAACTTTTCTTCTTGTATTTCTCCTCAGAGAAGTTTTGGCAGTATGTCAAAACATTAATAACTATAGAAGTGACAGACATAAATACTGTAAGATGGGACTCTAAATTTTGAACGCTTGGAAATCAAAATATTACTGAATTTGGGCCATTTGTATCATGTATATAATGTAATAGAGACTATAATTGTATAGGGGCAGAAATAAGTTTTCCTGGATAATATTCAGGCACTTCTTGTTTTGAAATATGTTTGTACAAGTGGAGTGACACCATTTTGAAAAAGAAAAATCTGTAGTTATAACTACTTAAGTACTTAAAAAGGGAAATGGAGTAAACCCCGATTCTTTTATGGTGAGAATGTACTACTAACACAGTGCATCATACAGGGTGTCTTTTCTTGCATTCCACTTCTCTACTAAACAGTCTCTAGGCTAACTGTGGGAAATGCTGTTATTACAGGTTATGACCTCATGGATCAGGAGGTGGCTGAGAGAAGGAAAAGCAGATGTTTTAGGAAAGAGGTGTTTTCCTTACTTCTTAAAGCTGCTGTAACTTCCAGATTGTTTCAGGACAAAGTGATGGTCCTGCTACAGATTTAATATATGCAGTCATTACTCTGGCATTTTAGTATTGCACCTAACTTAGAAAAGACAAATACCAGATTTACATAGATCCTGAACATTATGAAAGGATGTAAGAAAGGAAAGAAGTATAAAGTCATTTTGATGTATTGATTAGATGAAACATTTGAAACATCAAAAATGATTCATGTATATTTCTCAAAACAAAAAATTAATTTGCAGATCACAGAAGAAAGACTTTCTTTATTTTGGGGTGTGTTTTCATACACTTGTGGTTTTAAGAGTAAAAAATACGTATTTTTAAGAAAATATCAGCACTTACCGTCAGAATTAAGAGCAGTTCTTCAATGTTGCTTTCAGGTTTCAATTCATCCTTGAACATCCCAATAGTTGGATGCTTCAAATAGTAATAGGAGGCAATACGGCCGTATGTCAGGGGTTCAATGCTACGATTATCCTGTTAGAAGAAGAATCAAATACACAGAGTTCCCAAGGGGTTCAATATTACCTGTTCCTACATAACTGTGAAATATATTCAGACTACTTTTAAGAGAGAACACCAAAAGCAATTTAGCATCATAATTTAGCTGCAACAGTTTTCAGTGTAAGTCTTACAAAGAGCTCCACAAACTCTAACATCTCACATCGAGGAGTATGCATCTTGCTGTTCCCAGCTTCTAGGAGCATGTATCCTACTGAATCTTGTAAGGCACAGATTAGTCTTACCTCCCCAACTTCAATACAGTGGGAGCCTTCCAAATCAAACAGGGATTTCTCAACAAGGCTTGAGAGGTACTTATTCATAGTGTCATGGCTCACATCATCCAAGTTATAGTAACTAGATAAAATGAAAGCAGATGCATTACATGAATATGTTTTACAGTCTGAACAACAATGTCTTCTAGGAAAATGTGCAAGGCTTCTACTATATACACAAGAACAGCAAATAACCATATTAAATAATTAAACACAGTCCTTTATAAAGTCTAACAAGAAATCCATGATTCTTAAATGGTCTGTGGGAGTAACCAATGTAAGACAAGCATGTACATATGGAAAGATGGCAATTTGTCCATCTGTTTATAAAAAGGCTGATACAAACAGAACTGGACTGGCTCTATCTCGTTAGTGGCAAAATTTTCCTGATTTCATAAGTACTCTTTCCTGATAAGCATGAAAGGGAATAAGCAACGCTAACACAAGCAACAGCATTTTAACTTCTAGGTAAAGGAAGAAAACCCACCCAGGAGAGCAACTGTTCTTACATCTTGCAACTCTGAAACTTAAAACTAGGCATATAGTGACATCTCTTGAAAAAGTAAACTTACACCAATCCAAATGTTGGTGTTTGTTGCTATATTTCTGTGACATTTTATTCTCAAAGTTAAAATTACTAAAAAAAGGAATAGGGTATTTGTTAATGCAGTTACTTCACATGCTCGCTGTCAGATAAAATGTTTAGCTAACCTATATAGTCACAATGGCTCCTAGATCTCTGTGCAAAGGAAAAATGTTTATAGTGTGCCAAAATATATTTTTTTTCAATGTTAGTATATAAAAAAAGACACGGTGACTGAAGTTCACACTCCTTAACTGTAGAACTTGAGGTGTATTGTAAGATTTTACTCATACAAACCAACACAATTTCAGTGAGAACTTTCACTCCAGATAAAAATGCAGTGAGAACCTGTGTCTCTAGATTCAGCAAAGGCACCAGATCAGAAAGTAACAATTAAGTTCAGTGAGCATTAAAGAAATGCTGAGCATGCTTAGAGAGTTTTAAAATTGTGAGTTTAAGCAGAGCAATTAAATCATGTAATTTCAAAGCAGAATTAAAACAAACATAAAATCTGATTATTTACTGAATTTTTTAAAAAGCAGAATAAAAAAGGTTAATTCTGTCAAATACTGTGGCAGAAACAGATTACTGAGATTGGTGCAATGATGAAAGATGCTCCATTGTTCCACATGGCTGCTTTGTTAAAATTTCCTACTGTTACAAGGTACTCAGCATTCCCACTTGAAATTACCCCATTGTAATTGAGAGTAGGTCCTTTCAATGCTATTTTGTGCAGGTGAACAACAGGCTGCAAAACAGTGTGCTGAGATTCATTTTAGCCAATTTTACAAATTTTACAATTTTACAGCTGCACCTAGTTAGTTTTTTTAACTCCCTTCACTGCCACTGAAAAGAAATGTGCACTTGCAGAATGTTATTAATCTGAAGTATTTTAAATATCTGCTTTAGGATGAGGTGAAACGTAATCACTGATGAAAAAAAAAAAAGAACTTTAGACAACCAGTTCAGTTGTTGATGCTATATTTGGGCAGATGAATCCCATTCTCTGAGGTAAACTCTCTATCATTTACTGCCATGCTGCTGTTTGCAAACGTCAAAAGATGGAATACCGTTTTTATGTACTACAACATCCTTATAGAACTGGTTAGTTTAAAGAATCTGATTTGCATTATTATTTATTTAAACAAAGTCTTTAGCATACATCTCTTTAAATAGAAGTTGCATAATTGAAAAAAGCCTGAATACTAAATAACATTATTGTAATTTTCAGATTTTTTTCCTCTGGCTATTAATCCCAAATTATGGGATTAATTCTCTGAATCTTGGAATGCTCACTTATAATTGGGTAAAATTGGAATAAACCAGTACTACCATTAGAAAAGATTTTAAAAATGTGTTCTGATAGCAGCCAGCTACACGAGACAGCAACAAAGCATAGATACATGGCAGTGGAGTATTCAACTCTGACATTTAATACGGGTTCATGCTGAGATGATCTGAAATACTTATAACACAGCTATTGATCAAAACCAAACCAAACTAAGAGAAATATTAGTATTGATGAAAAAGTTTTATATGGTAGACAGCCATATATTATCAGCCTCATGCAAAGAAAACTCCTTTGTAGAAAAATTACTCTAACAGTGTTTTTGATACAACCTAAATTTCATGAGTCCCCTTTTAAATTTACTTAAGTAATACAATAATAATACAAAATGGTCAAAATTTCTATCTGTCCCTTTTACCTGCCTAACATCACTGATCATATTTATTTTCTGGTTATTAGCAGAAATTACTTTGTAAAATTTTGTTTACCTTCTGAAAATAATTGAGCAAATTAGCTAAATAAGTTGTTTAAGGAGGTGAAAAAAATTTTCTATTTTATATTCCTAAAGCACTAATGATTCATTATTATTTCTCTCTGAATTGAATAGAATACTTCTGAAATGCTTATAATTAAGGCACTTTGTTGTCACGGTATTCAGACTTCCTCCATATAATTTCAGCACCTTTATTTGCAGTACTATAACATTGATGATGAATACTGATAAAATGAAAAAAGGAACATGGACAATACACTGAAATTCTTTTATTAGCCTGTAATTTAAGACACTAATTCAAACAGGTTTTTTCTTTGCTCTGCCTAATTTGCAGTATTTCACACTGAAGGTATAATCATAAAGGAATGTATAATACCTTCTAAAAATTTTTGTGAATTTTCAATTTGCTGCTTTTAGGTAATTTTTTGTCAAAGGAGTAAATACGGAGCTGCCTAGTGGAAATAAAACAATGCAAAGAAAAATCTTAAATGGTTTGTAATCTTGAGTGAAGTGGTACCAGTATGTTTTAACTATCTGTAATGAGGCAGATATAATTTTGAGCACACCCACAGGAGCTTCTTGGTCATTCAGCACATTTTCCCATAATAAAAATCAAAGCCATTCATCTTGAAAGACTGTGTTAAAATCATTAGTGAAAACAGAGATACCATGACATTAGATTTCAAAGCATAGGAATAAACACAAGCTGAATTCTGCATGTTGGTATGTTCCAAGTATAAAAACTGCATAATACGTGAGTTCCTCTACGAAGTGATATTGCCTAACTATTTAATTACAGATAAAGAATAAAAACAATGCAGTTTCATGCTCACTGCATTGAATCATCTAGTCATTATTTCCCCTTTGCTATAAACAGACAGCCTACCTTTTTATCAGCACACCATTTCATTTATTTCACAGTGAAGCCCAGTTTCACAATAATTGACTTGTCAGAAGCTCTAATTTATGAGGCTGGGCTCTGTAAGCCTTCTCCTATATTGGACTCAACCTGCACACAAGCAGGGTTGAATATTTACAATGCTGTTAACAGGTGCTGAGTTGTTTAATGATTCTAATAGCCAGAAGCGTACTGAGAAAGCCAGCGGGATCACAATTACAGGCTGTTTGAACACAACAATTACTCGTCCCCTGAGAGGTGTGAAAGTCAAAGGCAGTTTTATCCTAACAGCATCTAGCACATGGGCTAGACAGGCTAACTTCCATTAGTAGTCCATAGGGAAAAAGCAGTAACAAACCCCTAGGTACCATAAAAATTTACAAAGTATGTAAAATTTAAACAATCAAAAACTGAAGGAACTTTTTATTGTCTATTAAATAACATCTTTAAAATCCCAAAACCTTGTAGAGCTTAGCAAGAACAACAAACTGTGAAACATGAACTTATTTCTCTAATCTAAGGAAGTGTGGAATTTCATCAGCTGACAGAGACAGAGAGACGTGCAGGAACATAAAATGTAGATGAAGTTACACAAAACATTTAGGATTTAATGTGAATGGTGGCAATCATTTCCTGTTTAGCTTATGTAAACCTGACCTGAGTTCTCTCTGGGAAATTTTTCATCAGCCTTGAAATGGTCCTGCTATAACTGTCAATGCTGTGGAGTCATTTGTTACAGCACAATGTTTTTTATGTTCAGATTATACGGTGGTAATTGTGACACACATAATGAAAATCGTTGACAAGAGTCAGCCAAAAATATTAAAGAAAAAACTTGCTAGTCAGTAGATCTTTTGAAACAAATGCACAAAAAGGTTAATCCACAACATTCACTTCATAGCAAGAGAGTGTATTTTCTGAGATTTTACAGCTCTGAAAGCAGAATTTTGTTATGAACAAGTATGGGGGAACATAGATAGTAATTTTTTCTAGGTCCCTTTACTGCAGTCATCATTTATATTTACTTTCATCAGCTTGTGGCCTTCAGCAGCTGCCATCTTCAAATAGCACCACGGAAATGATACAGAGTATATGGCACAACTGATGAACCTTCATAGCCAGAGAGATATGACCCAATGTACCAACACACTTCTGTTGTTAAGGCATTACTGACTGACTCTAGAGTCCGTGACTGGCTTGCAAAAATGCATTACAGGGTGCACAGTAATGTCATCCTGTATATTACTTCTATCGTGTTTTCTTGCATCCATATATTTGCATGTGCCAGGTAGGAGAAACAGATACATTGCTATCTTTAATCAGCTTTTAATATACTGTACTTTGTGGTCATTTAAGAAGAACAAAACCAAGTCCAATTTCTCTGACATCAGCAAGGTATTTACCCCCACACCAGTGCTCGAATTATAACATTTGCAAGGCAGTTTATCTCCCAAGATGCATTCATGAGAAATGAGAGGTAACAAGCACTTGTAAATTTGCTCACGTACTGATCAGATATTTCTTTTTCCTATCATATATTCTAACAGATAATTTGCAAAGGTAAATTATACCCAAGAGTAGGAAGACGATTATGTGAATTTGCTCTCTGAATGGGGAAATGATGCATCTTCAGCTTTGTATTCCCACCTAAGACTGAAGCAGACTGGGAAGCAGGAGGCGGCTCAAATACTCAGCAGCCTGGGGCTTGTCTGTCTGACAGACACAGCAAATCTCTATTTGGATATTTGGCAAAACTATACTGTGAACTACATTCTTATACTCTTCAAATCACTGTGATCCAAATAATTCCAAAGAACAAGTTCTTGTTATGAAATTTATAATAATGTCTGTAGCTGCCATTTATTAAATATATACATGCATATGTATCTGTACATGCATATAGGTCTAAATGTCATAGTAAAAGGAAGAGTCCTTTGTGAAATATCTGTTTACCAACTCAAAATACGGATATTAGTAATCACTGCAGAGCAATATACTTGCACATTCTAGCTTCTGTTAGCTTAGCTACCTACTGTCAAACTTTTCCATTTTAGCTCTTAATCCTAGATAATTTAACCTTCTTCAGTAATTCCCTTCTGAAACAATTCTAAATCAACCCTAAAATTCAGAATAACTATGACTTTGTCACCAAAATGCACAGATACTTAATTCTGACTGACTTCTACCATGATATTACCTGTCATCATAATAGCAGAAACTATACTAGACCAGTATATAACCATAATTTGTACTCAGATGTTTTATCCACATGCTCAGCTAATCATAATGAGAAAATGAAATTTAAAGTAAAACAAGTGTATGATGATAAAGACATCAGTCTGAGATTTAAATTTATACTGTATTCATTCACTGCAAAAAACTTTCTAAAACTGATATCAAGTGAAAAAAACCTCTTAATAATAATTCTCAGAATGAAATAATAAAATACCTTTTTCAGGTTTTCAAAAGGAATTTACATAGAAAACTGATTTTGTAAGTGTGCACATGCACACAGATGCACTCTCATATATAAATAACCACACACTTTTAAATAGTGATGTGATGTGTGCTCTCAGGATATCTAAAAATCAACTTTCCAAACAAAAGCTGATTCTGCTTAACTTTACATATGTTGTAAATTTCTATTTCTCTTTTACTGCACATGTATCTGGAAAATATCATAACCTGATTTACAGAAAATGTTTCCCATAGCCATTTCTCTTTTGTAGAAAGTTGCAGTTATAATTTTTATAAGGGTAAAGGAATGAAACAACCAAGGCATTTCAGCCAAGGAATGGAGATAGATGAGCCTGTCAAAGTAGCCCCTTGCAAAGAACAGGGCACTTTGCTGATCTGTCTTGTATGACCTTGACTAAATAAAGAACACAGTGACTGCAGTTTTCTACATGGAAAGGAGAACACGTTGTACTACTTGACTGAAGTAGTACAGAAACTGTGACATGCAAATTCAAAAAGCTCTGCATTTGGGAAAAACTGTTTTGAGGGAAGGGAAGAATAGGCAAGAAACTCTGGATATGGAGACAGAAACACTTTGAAAAACATTTCATTTGGACCACCCCTGTCACTCACGTGTTACCTCCTGAACAGGATGAGCGTGACTAGTTGTCATGCCGCTGAACAAAACTGGCACTCAGCTGCTCTACTTCCCCAAATCAACAGCTCAATTAATCCTCTTACCTAGACAGTTAAAACCCATTCCACAGATATCGAGATGCAGGGGTTCATCAAACAAGAGAACTAAAATGGTTTGATGAAAAGAAGTATTTTAAGATGCAAAGATTTTCCATGCCATTGAAACAATTATCTTTACACGTTTAACAAATTATCTCAAGTTTACCAGAAAAACTTTCATGATGACTTCATGTTTAGAAGAAACCTGGATACTTAGAAGAAAAAAATACTTGGATCTCTAGCTCACAACAAAAGTAGGTTACTATTACTCCAATAGTACAAACTATAGGTATTCAGTACGGCATTTTATGATACTGTATTGGAATAGGATGATCCTACATTTGTTTATGCAGCTTTAATATACAAGTAGCTAAAACTGGCAATAAATGAGAATATAAATCTTCTCCATATTATCTAAGCCCATTATTTTGGGGATTTACAGCATCACATGCAATGACTTTTATGCCAATGAATCCCAAGGCAATTTACTAATCATGCATATGGGAATTACTTATTCACCACTAAGGTACAATCACCTGCTGTCTGGAAAATAGTTCTTGTTTCACAGTGGAGAGAAAGTCAACAAAATTACTTTGGGGCAGGACATGATAAAGAACACTTCTATCAAGTGACAAGGAATGGGCATTGCATAACCATCTAAACAAAAAATCAGCAATTGTGCTCCTACATTTTGGAAAAAAATAAAACCCAAAATCTTTGGATTATTAAGGGCTACAAACAAGTTTTTGTTTGGTAATATCAATCATTTCATATGGTCTTTTACGGCATAGTAAATTCCATTACCATAATGCAACTTACTCAAAGTTATCGCAACAATCACTGACTTCTGTTTGTAAAATTCTTCAGTTTTCCTTGGATGTATCTCATTCAAACACTGACCATACTGGAACTACTTGCTTGGCTTTCAGGAGGTCTGAAAATACCACAGATAGTAGGTCCAGGAAAACTACTAAGTTTAGTAACTTTGGATGAAACTTAATACTACTGTCATGTCAAAGAATGGAATGCATGCACATCCATTACATTTGTGCTTAGCATCTAGAGATGACCTCTTTGACAGAATAAATAATATCCTTAATTGTTCTCCCTGCATGACTAAATGCTGAGTACCTGTGTGGATGAAGAGCTCAACTTGTCAACTGTTCCAACCCGCATGTGTGGCATTCCAATGCAAGACTCCAATTTCATTAGAAACTTCGATGCTCATTCCTATTCTACCATTATGGGCATGATTAGTCAAGATCTGTTCATCTTGCTTCTCACTACAAAGAGTCTACATCTCATTATGAAATGTTTCTTTTTTTCCTCTCCTTTTTTCCCCCCATAACTTTCTTCCCACAATCCTTTCAGAACAGCAGAACTTTTGCTTTGAATTTGAAATTGTGATAACTCCAGATTTAGCTTTCCATGACAATAAAGAAACTGCAGAGAAAACATGACCATTAGTCAACATGCCAACCTCATACTGAAGTGGAAATCTTCTTTCATATTGGGAAGAGACTGCCTATTAAATCAAACAATGATATTTCTATATTCTACACTTACCTTTGGCCTATATGTTGTGTTTTAAAAAATCTACCTACCACAGATACCACATGATCAAAGCTTGCAAAAACCAAATCACCTAAAGCACTTTACCAAAGCAATTCAAGAACAAGACATTTTAAAGTAACAGTACTTATTCTTTATACTAAAAAAAGTATAACATCTAATATATACAAAATAAGAATTTAACTGTTTGTCACTCTCAGAGGAGAAATACTCTCCACATAAATGAATGCATTGCGTTAGCTATGAAGTGAGAAAATTGAATACGTTTTCTTTAGTTTATAGTCCTAATGCTTTGCATTTTTTATTTCCCAAGAAGATTAGACAAAAATTCTGTTTGTTTTGTGGGAGATTCTCAGCATAGGACTAGATACAGAATTAAAAACTAATAAAGACTTAAAAAGAATTAAAAGAAATTATTTTATCTCCTGTAGGATCCCAGCAGCCTTTGCCCATAAAGTACCCAGCAGAAAATCTGGCCAAATGCTATGGACACTAACATGATTTCAGAAATACAAGATGTTGGAGTACATCAAGAAATACTTAGTGATCTAAATGGTTAATTCTTTATTTGCCACATTGTTTTAGTGGGTGAATGATCACGCAACAGGTAACATACCATTTACCCAAAACATTGCTGTGGCAAAGGCAGGCTGTATTGGTGGAACAGCTCAGAATGATCTGCATACCAGCTGGAGCCAGGCAGGCTGATAGCAATCACTGAAAATATTGCACACATGGTTTCGCCAGGATACCCTAATGAAAGCAAACTTTATCACAGAGAAACAGCTGATAGTTATTCAATCATATATTAGGAAAGTCCAAGTTTTAATAAATTTTCTAAAGAAAACTGGGCAGAACATATCAACCTGGTAGTATTGCATTATAAATACAATATCTGAAGGAATGTGATAATCTGGAATTTTAATTTGAGGGTGCTGATGTAGCCCTCTCAGTAAGGCTATTTTATTGTTGTAACTAAGTTGCAAAGTTATCTGCCAAAAAAATGCATTTATATTTAGAGAAAAAAATTATAAAAAAAAAAGTTTTAATCCACATGTGGGCCAGTAATGCCCCTACACTGGAGACTGCTAAATATTCTATGCCCCAACAGGAGATAGATCACCTTTGAATCAACTCTTAACCTCAAGGTACCTTGAGATTAAATTGCATTTATACTGTATACTCACGTTGGGTTCATTATAAGTCGACGGAAGAAGTAAGTCCAGGTGATATAATCCATTGCATCCTGCTTAGATGTAATAGTTCCAGCAGCAATTTCAGCATTCAAGTGGTCAGCCAGCACCTCTAACAAGCTGAAGAACAGGAAACAAAAGGATTTAGCTGACTTTACAATCACAAAGACAGGTAATATATTTTGTAGAGTTGTCCATTAAAGGGTTTATTACTTTTAATCTGAAAATATTATATATTTATCTTCTGGTAAAACAGAAGAGGGGAAGAAGGGGGAATGTAATTGCAAGGTCAGTCATCTTCTTTACATGATAGTGGAATGAAGCTCAAATTATTTTTTGATTGGACCAAGAATGCACGAGTTTAAGTAATTCATGGAACATATTCAGATGGAGCTACTCAGTGGTAACTTCTGAATATTGTATGTTGACCATATGATCATGCTGATTTAATCCAATACTGAATCATATGGAAAGACAAACAGGAAATGAAACAGTGGCAATAGCTCAGCTAATACTTGACAAATACTTCAGGGCTATTAAAATTACATCAAAACTGCTTCCCCCAGATTTTGCCTCATCTTCATCAAATGCAATAAAACCCCAACCCCCACCCAAAAAAAAAAAAAAAAAAAAAAAAACCAAAAAAGAAGAGCAGCTACTTTTACCCAGAAAGATCTAAATTCAGAAACAGAATAATAAAAGCAGTTTAAAATTATTCTTCAAAAATAAAATACTCAGTCATTAAACAGAACAAAGGCCTCCATTAGGGTATCTAATGAGATCATGCCTGGCTAGAGTTCAATCAGAGAATAGCAAATATCCTTAAGGTTCAGCCTAATTTTTCTTGTATTGTATCCTTTTTCTTCTCCCAGTGTTCTTTTCCTGTTGCTAAAAGTAAAGAATAATTTGGCATGAGTAGCTCTTTTGCTGCTCTGTTCTGGTGACTGCATGCTTCTAAGGGTCAGAACTGCAGACATTCTACACAGAATTTCCAACAGAAACTGGAGAGATGATTCAGTAGCTATTCCACAATAACAGAATTCTGGTATTTCTTTTGTTTCTAATGTGCTGTGTTTCAGGCCCATGATCAGGGAGAGCACAAGGACTGTTATGAGTTGAGTTGAGTTGAGTGCTCAAGTCTTACAACTAATATGTAAACAATGGCTGTTAGAAGAAATGTGAATTAAAAAAAAAAGGGAAGTTTACTTTTACAAATAGGAAATGCTACACAAAGCTGATAAATCTGCTCTTTGGTAAAACAGATGGGAAAACATTCCAATGCTAAAAACCCCCCAAAAAACCCCAACCAGATTCTCTTTGAAGATATGAAACCTCTTACTTCAAATACTTGATCATAAAAGAGACTAAGACAAACCTAAGTTAATTGGTTCACAACCTACAGAGAACTTAACGAGATTGTTATTAATATGTGACTCTTCATCACAAATTTATCAAATATTCAAATATTTATCAAATATTCTTTTTTTATAATAAAAGATGGAATATATCAGAACTACAACTAAACATATACACACAAACAGAGCTACTAGTAACATAGAATATTTGCAGTCTTCCAAACATGAACAAAGGTGTGATTACTACTGTTATATTGAAGATATGATTTCTTTATTCAGAAATATCACTTCCCAATGAATAGAGATATTTCTTACTTTATGCTAATGCTATGCAGTCTGGATATATCATCAACATTTTAATCACACCACTCTTTTCACTTATTAGAGATCATTTTGAAGAAATTCAACTCCTAGCCTTTTGTGCTAAGTGCAATTTTTATGTTAAAAAAAGTGTGGTTTCCTAAGGAAATGGAGTGTATGTTTCCATGTTCTTTGTTTGCAAAAATTGTATGTCTGTCTGCGCACCACAGAAATTAACTTTCAAAGACACCAGACCATTTCGACCACATTTCAAAGGTTAATTGCACTCTCAAACGCTAACAAATTTCCTGAGCAGATAAAGGTCCCTTTATCGCTTATATTGAGGGATAAAGTTTCCTTAGGAGAACAATACTGTGAATTCTTCGTCACTGAGAAAAGCTTTCAGTGATGTTCATGTTTTATTAGATGTCTGAGCGTTCCTCCATGAAACACTCCTCTACAGGAGACCAACTAGTTGGGCTTCTCGTTGAACAACTAAGTATATTAATAATATCAAAATCAAGGCACAAATTAGGCTGGACAGCAAACTTTGCATCAACTAGGTTCCAAGAGGTGTTTATCCAAAAAACATACCAAAAATGTAGTGTTTCTAAATTTCTGACAAAAATATTGCAATTTTATAGGACAAGGTATGGTAAAACTGTATTAGTAAGAGTTTACACCATGTAGAGTTCTCTTTGAACTTTTCAGATTTTCAAGAATGTGATATCTCTAATGATACAAATATTCTACGCAAAAAGTGCTAGAAACTCACCTTGTTTTTTTCCTAATAGTAACTTGTCACAGAATTTCAAAGAGGATTCTGAGGATCATGGATAGTTGTCCTAAACATTGCCCTTGAAGAACAGTTTGTGTTTTCACATGTCTGAGACAACACCCAGAAATAGAAAAGCATTTGTAGCATCACCTGGGAATGGACTGATGAGCGCACCAGTGCTTCAAAACTCATGGAAGAAAGGAATTCTCTATATAAAGATGGGTAATTTCTTCTTGCAAATTATCTTCCTCTTGACCCCAGTATTTAGGAGATATCCAGCACAGGAATTTTGTTTCCCTTTCCCCTATCCCTCATTTATAGTATTGTTTACAGTTTGATCAGCTTTTATGATTGCTTTATCTTTACCTTGATTCCACTGGGAAGGGTTCATAAAGGAATTTTTTGTAGAAGTCTTTCTTAATATCATGAACAAGAATGACAGCTTTTCCTTGGTCATCAAACTGTGGCCTGCCAGCACGCCCCATCATCTGAAGTACATCTGCCAAAGAGACAATAATGTATAAACCAAATATTTGTTTGGATGTATAAATAAGGGCAGTTATGTCTGTATAACGCACAATACAGTTTTTTGGATTACTTTGGCCTGGTATGCCCTATTGTCTTTGACATATCTAATTTTTTTTTCCTATCTCAGATAAAGTTATGATGAACTTCTTTCTGTCAGAGACTATCTTCTTGCATACTTAAAGACCACCCATTGCAATAGCATCCAAGCTTACATCTAATATAAATTGCTTCTACTCTCCTTCCATTCCACATCTATCCCTCATTTGGTCACATGCGATAAAGGATGATGAGTAAGAGAAGTCATGCAAAAAAAAAGTGATTATAATTTCCTAATTTTCAAATATTTGACTTCACACTTATACAAGTTCCTGGTATCGACTCTTCTGCTAAATATGCTTTCCTAGGTTTTGAGATTTTTAGAGATAAAATGGTATTGGTAATTTTTAATTACTGAGTGCTATGATACTTACCACTCAAACAAGTTATATTAGTTATTAGCACTAGAGTAGAGGTGGTTTTGTATTGTATGTTGTTCCTACATCAGATCACAATATATTGATTTAAAAGCTGGTTCACTTAAAGCTTACTTCTACTACTCCACTTATACACTATTACTTGTAAATACTAATTAATGACTTGTATAAACATTGAAAATACTAGTTCATGCAAAACATGCTCAGTTTGCTACCTGGCCATAAAGATGTGTGCTTATCATCTATTTGTTTGTCTTCCCTTCATTGGAGAAGTGCATCTGCATAAGGTGTTTTTTGTCTCATTCAACAGAGCTCTGAATCCTTTCTGGTACCTCCAATGGCTATTTAACTTAGAAGAACCAATGGAAAGCAATTAATAAGTTTTACATCTTTATTTTAAAAGTTTTTATGTTTTGAGTATTCCCTATGAGCTCTATCATGTCTGCCCAACATGTGGCTTGCAGTACCTGGCATTTTGAAAAGCGATTTCTTTGAGTTAAGAATTAGTAAGCTTTGGCCCAAAGCTCTGTTGGGAAAGGAAAATCCAGAAAGTAAACAATGGGAAACAGCAATTGACCATAATAGGAGATGCAGACAGCCCAATGGTGAGTTTTTAGTAACACATTTTCACTTGTGTACTGACTTGTGTATAGACAGCAATGTTTTTTATGAGTTTATTCCTTTTGTTAGTTTAGGAGCGACATTAAGATGTAAAATGAAATTAGTTTAAATCTGCTGCTTCTGAATAGGTATGTGCACAGGAGGGCGATGGAACAACTTCTTGCTATTCCATGTGGTGAATTAAATTCTGCATATACCATATAGGAAATGGATTTACCAAAAATGTCAGGAAATTATTTTTGCCAATATCCACTAGGTAATTATCCAAACCCAATATTTTCTTTACTGACTATATGTTGCTTGGCTGCTTTTAATCACTGGACTAAACTCTTAAAATGTTTAATATGATCCAACTGGCTGACTAAATAAATGTCTGTTAACTGAAAAAAAGCCCTCCCCAAAACCTCTGACTTCACTCAAAGAAGGATTCTTGCTTATTTTGAAATTGCTGAAGACTCCAGAGTGATTCATTTTGCCCTCAGCTGCTTCCTTGGAGCCAAATGCATTCCTGACACAGAAAGGTAACTTCAGTAGGGAGAAACCAAGTAATACCATGACGGAACAGTGAAGGCATAACTTGAAGGCAGCATTAAAGAGAGTATTGTGAAACTTTTGGAAGTATTTCAGAAAGAAATTAGTTACATTTTCATTTTATTGCTGCAGCAAAACTGAACTACCTATCCACAGAAGTTCCAGATGCATAAATATTCTCTAGAAAGTTAAAAATAAAAACATTTTAGGCAAACCACACCACATGTTTCCTCATAAAATAAGGAATCTGCATTTTCTGTTGCAGCGCAGACAACAAAATCTGAATGCTTCCATCACAGATCGTGGTATTCCATCCACCCTCTCCCTTGCCCCAAGTCTTAGTGAAAATTCAGGAATTGACCAATACCCTGTGTTGAAGTTATCTGAATTAAAAAAAGCAGTAGAGTGAAAGTATCAGTGTTCCCTAAACCCTTTGTGTGAACTTTTACAAGAGATTTCTAAAACAGCATAGTAAGGCTGCACTGTTTATTGAGTTTCTCATTTCTTTAAAATATATTATTTTCTCTATTACTGATTTCTGATAGTGCCACGGATTCAACATAAAATTTAAAAGTTCTGTTGATTTTTTTCTTTTCCACTTTTCCTCATTCAGTAATAAAGCCAATCATCGCCGTTCTTCCAGTCGGCACGAGCACAATATGACTTCGCTGCGGAGACTGTTTTCACTAAGTTTACATCAGCCAAAGTCTGCCACAAAATACAAGTGTGCATGGCTAAGATCCCAGGTCAGACCAGAATCTTTGAACAAGAGAGCTGGTCTGGAAATTGATCCCAAGTTTCCTGCAGAGCACTAACCACTGTATTAAGCTCTATGATAGGTTACTTGAAGTAACCCCTGTAGTATTTTCAGTTTGAGCTTTTGTTCATTACTAAACTTCTCTTGCTGAAAAGACAGTGCATGGCTAAAAAGATCCAAGCTCTCTATCTAACAAATACCATTTAGACTGTTCTTAGGTGTACACATCGCTAGGGTAGTATAGGAATATTTAATAATAAACTTTCTCTTGTGAAAGGGAAAACAGAACAGGAAACCTGGAATAAATTTAGCTTGTCCTCATTCTTCAAACTTAGTACCATCCAGACAAATATTCTCCCTGTCTGAACTCTGAAAAAAGTTAACTTTCTTAAGCTTGTTGAAAACACTGCAGAACAGTTCATGAAAACTGGAGTTTACCGGAGCCAGAAAGCAATGCAAGCATGTATCAAGACAGAAATTCAAATATTTCATTTGACTGCTTATTTCTGAAGAATCCCTTATATCACTGAAGATACCAGGCCAGTTAAGGTTTCTTATTTACTACCAAGTGACTATGTATACATTTGATTTTCTCATACATATGTGATTCAACAGTTGCATTTCAGACTGTGGCTAAGTTTACTGTTAAAAATTGTTTCTATTTAGAAAAGGTTTAAAAAATGAAAAAAAAATTGCATACTTGAAAACTTCCTTTTATACAATTAACTAGTTAATTAGATATGGCTTTATATTGTCCCTTTAATTGTTTAATGTCTGTTTTGGGTGATATACATTAAAGGAATTTAGCATGAAAAAAGATTGCAAAACAGAAACATTTTATTGCATTATTGCATTAAACAGAAACATTACTGCATTAAATCTTAAGAGTTCTCTTCCAACCTGCATTAATTAAACAAACCCTCACCTCATCTCTCCTAGTCTTTATCCAAATTCAGTAGTGATCAGTTACTAAATAATTCAGATCATTTGCATATGCTTGAAATACATTTCAGCATATGAACATTTCCATAATTTATGTGAGTACCTGTAATGGGATAATCCACGTAACGCCTTGTTTTTCCATCATAGTATTCTGTTCCTTTAACAATTACTAAATGAGCTGGAAAATTTACACCCCAAGCTAATGTGCTTGTGGCAATAAGAACCTAAGACAAAAAGAAAGATTAATGAGGTCAATGTAACAAAAAGCCAACTTTCAAAATTCCATGTAAAACTCATTATGGCAGGACTCAAAAAAAACCCCATGTACCTGGATTTTGCAGTTCACAAACAATTCTTCCACAGTTTTCCTGTCCCTTTCATGCAGACCTGCATGGTGCATGCCTATTCCAAAAGCAAGTGTTAGCTTCAGATTTGAATCTCTAACTGTGACTATAATGTCATTCATCTGTAACAGAAAGAATAATTGCATGCTTTAAAACAGATTAATCAGAAAGTTTAAACTTTTAGATTTCTTATCTATTATCTTATCTATTTTTGTAGCAATGATAATTTTCTCAATGCTGTTTATACAAGCAGGAAAACAGAGCCTTCTTCAGTCTCTGAAAAGACTGGTTTTGTCTAAAAGAATAGAACTATATTAACAATGGGGGTGGAATATAAAATGCACATGACTTTATTGACATGCTAAGTAACACAGACAAGGAAATGAAAATGCTGAAAATATCTTGACAGGTCTGGCAAATACTGTGCATTCTGTTCTGTGTTTGTTTAATGCAATCCCTAGTATCAAAGGGGTTAGAACTGGTATAAAAACGTAGCAAATCCTTGCAACCAGTAACACAGTAACAATAATGAAAAATAAATTTGGCTCTCTCTAATGTCTTTGAACAGACAGACAGTTCCTCAGTTTGATAATTTTGCAAATTATCAAGAAAGCTTCCTATTCACATGCTGAAATGCAAATTAATTTGAGCGGTTTTTTGTCTTGAGTGTGAGTTTACAGTGTATAGACTCAAACACTGTAGTGAAATCCAACATCTGTTAATTTAAAACTTTTAGAAGTCCGGATAAAAAGCTATTTTTATTACTAATTTTTTCAAATCTGATGTCAATGACTACTTGGAATAATTTTCACTACTATCATTTTAACAATCTTTCTTGCCTACATGTTCAAGTCATAAATTTGATAATAAGCTCATTTAATTTTGTAGACCTCCATGAAAAGCCTCTTAGTAAGAACAAACAAAACTATCTTGTTAAGTGATTCTATCCTTCAAAATTATTTTCATTGTTTTATTTCTAATGTCATTTATTATTTTATGTGATTTTAATGTAATTATAGCCAGGAACTTTAAAATTTATGCTCTTATTAGTGGTTTCCTGGTGCCACCAGCAGTGGCACGATGATATTGCATACTTATGGCAGCATCATTCATGGTCATGGGAGGTATAGCCAAGGTTAGAGAAAAATACAGTAGCGCAGAACAAAATAGTGAGGGTAACTGAATAATTTGGACATAGTGTTCAGCCTCATCTCAGACTGAATTCTGCAAAGTACTGAGGTACGCTATCTGTCTGACTACAGTGATATCTTCATTTCTGCTTAGGACTCTGAGGTGTTTCATTTCTGATGTTCAAAATTGTAACCTCTCTATATATTTATTGTGTTTTATTGTTCTCAGACCTTAACGTCAATAAAATTATTCACATATCTAAACTCAAGTAACATGTTGCTACTATTATAAAAAGAATCCTTAAAAGGTACAAAGAAGCCAGAGAATATCACAGTTCATACTGCAAATTTTAAAACAAACAAACAAACAAACCAACAAACAATACAGATTTTGTAAATCAATCAATTTTGTCAGGAAGAGCAAATTGCAAAGAATTTTAAAAGTCTATTTGTAAAAGTAATCTTGACTAACTGAACCACAACTGATAGCAGTAACTGAGAGACCAATTTGAAAAAAAATCGTTCAAGTTTTGACAGATCAATCAATTTGATCTGTCAATGGAAGCTCCTAAACTTTATTTCCCCTCACAATACAGTTGCCTGGATGTTCCTGAGAGTTTCCTATACTGTAAGACACGGGAGGTTTGTTGTATAAACTGATCTAGCACATATAAAAGAAAAGGATGCTTACAGAAGAAAAGAGTGAAAGGGCCTATGAGACACTGAAGAGAAAGGGAGCAGAAAGGAAAAAAAAACAACGATGAATTGAAAAGTGAAGAGGGGATAAGTCCATTTAGGAAAGGGAAACAAGAAGAGGGGTAGATAAGTCGAAGAGAGTGAAGAGCTGAATGAAAGGAGGATATGTTAAAGGATAAAGTTTATCTATCTAGATAAAAGCAGCAAACCTTTGATTTCTCTAGTTAACATGTAGACATGTGACTGCAGTGTAGACAACATGAATTATGACCCATCTTAAAGAGTTTTTCTTCTAAGACTAAAAAATTTCTGGATAAAATGAGAACACAAATACTGTTTTCTCTACAATTATGACTGTCAACATACAATACAAAAAATATTATCAAACCTATTAATGAATTTTTAAATATGGGTTTATTAATTAGTACTAGTACTGCACAGGCTCCTTATGCCTATGTACACACTTTGAGAAATAATAGCTATATACATATATTTAACAGGAAATTAAGATGAAAAAAGCAGGAAAGAAAATTGGTAAATATGTGAAGAATAGACTAAAAAAATGCATTTACATTTTACCCAGTTTTTGCATTCAAGAATTAATAAAAGATACTACATTGCTGAATTAAATTTTCTTCTCCCCACCAAGAATCAGCACCTTATGATAGTTACGTCTTTAACGTACGGGCATGAGCCAATTCCAAAGACATTTATTCCACTATTCACATCAAAAGAATGTGATATTGGGAAAATAATGAATATAAACTCCCTTTTCCTCTAGAAGAGTACAGGGATCAAATTAGCTGATTGGGATTAGTCTATAGCAATTAGACTGCTCCTTCAGCAGATTCGGTTTTACACTGGGAGCTATTTCCAGTACAGAACCTGAGCTAAACCTTTCTCTCATATAGATGCCAGCATAAAACGTCCTAAATTCACACTGCTGGGAATTTATTCAATGATGTTCTTCTTGCTTTTACAATCAGTGGTGGTTATTTTTTTCCCCCTCTGACTTGTATTACAGCGGCAGCCTGTGGTGCTGTTAGTCATACCTGCAAAGCAGTGTAATTTACCACAGGAAAACTAAAGAACCCTTAGCAGGAGCACTGGCCCATGGACTGCTATCCTGTCATTTTAGCAGCAGGGAATCCTAGTCATTTCTAGCTGACCCCTTACCTTCACATAAATCATTGTAATAAACATAACTATTTTACCCATAGGCACAATCCAAGGCTTAAAATTCTCATGACAATTTATTTAAAAATATAACTTCCTTATGTCAGTGTAGTGTAAGATGATTATAACTTTCTATTAAGAAATAATGGCACAATTAATAGGTTCATTAACCAGAAACAGACACAGCACTGTGATTATAAAACAAATCTAACATTTCTGCATTGTTATGACTCAATTACTATTTATCTTTCTGAAAACAATAGTAATGTTGTTTTACTCATAGACGAGTAAAAGAAATACATTTTATCTTAAGAACAGAAAAGAGTATATTAAAATAATATAAGGAAATATGCATTGTATTGGCATTAAAAAATCCTGTATAACACCAAGGAAGGGAACTTAATGCCAGGAGGGATTTTTCCTTGGACTCACAGACAGGCAGGATCAGGCCCATGCCGAAAGATTTTGCTATCCTTCATAGATATCTCCTGCAAACCAATTTGGGAATCTAGTAGCATTTCAAAATATTTGTTCTAAAAAGTAAACTTTATTTCTACATTTTCTATTCTAATTTCTGAACAAGCCAGATTTTTCTCTACTAAGTAGTCATTTTCTTTGTTCCTGCACATATGTAAACTGTTGAACCATTTACTTTAAGCTAATAGAACTTTTTTTTTTTTTTATATTTTAAATTTATTATACTTAAAAAGCTTTTGTAGAAAGATAGGATTCCATTTAAGCAGATACATTACCCTGTGCCTGAAATACATTCCAGTCAGAGTATAATTCAGCAAGTTGATGACAATGCTGGCTCCAAAAGAAAGGAGGAGACCAGATTGGACAAGAATGAGCTAACAGATTGTGCAGCCCAATTCTGTCCCTTTGAGTGTGATATATTGTTTCAAGATGCTAAAACCCCATACTTTCTCAAAGACTATCTGTTGTGCTGGTTTTCCCATTTTCACAGAATCCTCATTATTAGTACTCTCTACTCTTTTCAAAGCACGTCAGACTCAGACCATATGCCACTGAATAATGCTTATCAATTGTCTAAAATGCCCAATAGAAGAAAGATCTGCTAAACAAAAGAATCGTGAAAGTTATGAAGTCTTTTACAAAAATAATTACATATTTCACATCTGCTAAAGATGTTAAGTGAAATAAAAACATCTTCTTGTTATAACTAAATGTTAATTTTTATGACACACTTTTGTGTCATAAAACCAACATCTTGTAGAAGGAAGTTGAACTTCTATAATGAGTGAAACATTTAGAAATCATTCTTGGGTACCCTCCTGATCTTTAAAGGCAGAAAAATAATCTTACAAAATTATTTTTGATGAAGAGTTGGCTTATACTTCAGAACCATCCAACACAGAAAAAGATGCCTAAAACAACTCAAATAAAATTATTCAAGGAACATTTTCAAATGTGGTTTAAACAGTTGAGATATATTATTAAGTCATATTTAATAATATATAATAATACATTAAAGCATAATAATATAGTAAAATATTTAACACCAAAAGACACATTTAAATTACAGCAATATCCCTGTTCATGACACAGACCAGATTTGTGAATTCCTGTTTTATAGCACAACATTACCTCAAAAGATTAACATAGAGATAATAGGTTGTTTGATTTAAAGGTTAGAGAAGGAAAAGCCATCTTTTGTCTTTCTAAGAATTCTTAGGATTTTTTTGTTTGTTTTGGGTTTTTTTGTTTGTTTGTTTTTATTAACAATGCAAACCAGAACTATTGGTAAAATTTAATTCACATTCATGCATATGTCTATGTATATTTCCACACAGTGTACAAACACACATGTACTAATCCATAATTAGTACACACTTTCATACACTCACATGTCTAAAATTGCGAAATCAGTATGGGTCTGATTCACTCTTTTGGCGTCACTGAATGTCCTTCATTCAAGGGCCCTTGAATTTGGTGGAAGCAAACTATTGCCTGATAGGGATGCTATTGGATATTACTGTAGGTATGTTTGTGCTAAAGGATATTGGTTATTTCTAGAGGTTTCATAAAGAACAGTCTTAACAGGATGCAGATGGCAAAATGATGCACAAAGCAAAAATCATAGTGGTTAAAGTTAAAACTATGTACACTGGTAGATTTCTTCTCCCTCCTTGCATTGTAAATATAAAAAAAAATAAATCCAAATATCTGGACAGGGAATAAATTTCTAAAGAAACCCCACCAAACAAATAAGAAAACACCCTGCTTTTCTGCTGGTGAGAACTGCATTCTAACTTCAAACAATAAACCATAAATACTACTTTTGTACTTTTGTTTTAGGTTAAAAACAAAAAGCTGTAAAAACATTAGAGAAAAATAAGTAAACTGAAAACTTGATTCTAATAAATTATGTTGTAAAAAGATTGCAACATTTTCTGCCACCGCAGATGTAGATGCAATTTCTGACAGAGAAGGACTTGTTCCTCTTTAGTCAGCTCCTCATGTAGAACAATATAACTGATCTTACCCAAGCTGACCATCAGAAACTGGTGGCACTATCTGTTTCTAAAAGGATAATCTGAGCTATTGTCCCTTTTAACAAGATAAGTAATGGGTCACAAGCTTGAACAGGACAGTCCTGGCGGACAAGTCCAAATTAGAATTTTAGCTGGGAAGTGTATATTGAAAATCTTCTAATGATTATACAAAACACCCAGGGTAAACTTAACATTTTCTTTTTCCATGGGCATGATAGCAGCGAAGAACAAGAAAAGAAATTAAGAACTACTCTGTTACAGATGCAGTTTCCTCTTTGAGATGCACTGCCCATTCACATTTCTGTCATGATGCACCTGTGCCTCAAAAATATAATCAGGACAACCTTTACAGAGTGAGGTCTAATGAAGAGTCCTTGCTATTATTGCAGACGGCAAGGAAGACGGCTTCTGCTGCTGCTTCTTCAGTCTTCAGTGAAAAATAAACCCAGTCTTGGGGCATATTGTAAGAGGGATAAAGAGCTCATTTCGGAATGTGTATGGACAATGCACCTTACAGAAAAAATTAAAAAAAACATCTCTAAGACTCTAAAGGTAACAATTCTGTCTTCTCTTAGAGACTGCCCACTGATATCTGGGTATACTGTAGCAGTCTTGTTTAAATCCTGAAGAATGTCTGCATGTTCAATTGGAAAATGTAGGAGTGAGCTTTAAAGCAAAGGTAAATCCTGGTAAGCAGGGTTTTTCAACATCACTGCAGGCTTCCTTTGTCAGACAAAAGTATACGTAATACATGAGGTCTTTGAGTAGTCATTTCTCCACAAAAAGCATGCACATAGCCTGAAACTTAGTTGGGTAAAATCTATTAAAGAAATTTAATTATTGTAGTGCAGCAACAGGTCCAGCAGAACTGGAAAACCGAACAGTAGTAGAAACATCAACTTTCATTAAGTACTGGTCAGTTTTATGACGGCTGACTGCTGCCTCAACTTTCTGAATACCTTTCAACTTTCTGAATACTGTGATGGGTATGAGCCAAAACCTACATATCAGACATGAATTTCAAGGAAAGCGTCCAGGAAGAACCATTCCCAAAACCTAATGGAGCTGCCTATAACATATATTTTTCAGTAGATGCATGTCTAACAAAATTCCTTCTTGACTATAATTCAGTTGCACTTGTTAGATACTGACTCCTTTGAGGGGAAGAGCACCTTGTATGATTCCTCCATGATCCAGGCATGCTGTTATCTACTTTGGCAGCAACAGTTGAAGGGTTGTTTCTATATGTCACTTATACATACAAATATGTACTCCAGAAGGTTCATGCAAGTTCATGTCATTTGAAATATAAGTGATTGATATATTGCCAGAATTTGATATTTTTAGACAGGTGGCAAAAATGGAGGTGGATTTGCCTTTTATCTGAGAGTACTGTGAAAAGCAGCCTGGAAGTTTGTGAACAGAATCATTCATCACAAGCTTCAGACTAGAGCCTGGTTTACCACTACAGGGAGAATCTCTACAGAGAAGATGAGGGAGGTTAAGATGATGGCATAGCTGATAATCAAAGATCCAGTATTGGTAACAACAAAATTAAAAAAGATCCAGTACTGGTCTCTGCTGTATTCCAATCTCTCCCCCACAAGTCCTGAATCTCTCTGATACCATCACAGAGAGTAACACAGCAAAAACACTTACACTGGCTGTAAGAGTCTGTCTCTACCTCAATATCAGCCCTTTACAAGCTATTATGGATGGCATTGTTTTACAGCATTTCAAGAAGCATTATGAAATCTATCCAATGGGAAGCTAACATAAACAGACAAACTTTAAGCCATCATGTAGCAAATTCAATACACCATTAAACAAAACTAACTAACGAGTTCTTGAATCTTATGTCAGCCAAAATTAATATTAAACAAGTAAGGGCAACTGAAGAAAAGTGCCAAGGTCTGCTGTACAGCTTGCAAAATTTGTACACACCCATGAAAAATTTCATATATCTCAAAATACTTCACAATTAAGAATTACAACTATTTTGAAAATAATTTGTCTGTAAGTCCCCCTAAAGAAACAGTGGTTGGCAAAAAAAAAAAAGTGAAAAACCAACAGGAAAATAATTTGTTATTTAAAAGGCAACAACAATTTAATTCTTCTAACTGGTCCATTTTAATCCAATATGGAATTGAGAAACACTTGAAATTTTGGAACAAGGGTTTAAGACATAGAATACCTACTATAAAGTATTTGCTAGTTCTACTTTTCAAACTTTAAAATGTTATAGTGATATGGAGAGAATTTTGTCTATTTCACCTAGTCTAAGCCTGACCTTAATATTACTTGAGGTTAATTTTTTTAAATTAAAACTTCCCTAAATTATGAATAAGTTTTATTATTTTTAGGTTATTATTAAAGAATTAGGTCAGATATACACTATGTATGTAGCACTACTAGAGCTTTGTCCTTTGCTTCAATGTCAAATGAAACTCAGACTAATCATACTCATTTAAAACACAAAACTACAAACTAGTCCCATAATTACCCAAAGAAATGTCCACTTGAAATTGTGGGTACTTCAAACAGAATTGTGTTCTGCATAATAGTGGTAAGATATAACAATTTAGAACTTAATCCTCAGTCTTTTACATTTACGTAATCAGAACTGAGTTACTTGGTAGGTATCTCATGCTCCAAACATTCAGCTTATTAATTCAAATACAAATCATATGCAAATGTTATTAAACTAATAAATGCAAAGTCTGCTTGTCCTTGTTGGCTCCTGTTTCGAAACCTTCAGAGGCTTATTCTGAACCATGAAATTCAAAGACTCCTAATAGAAAATCCTTTCCCAGCAAGTGAAGAAGCTTCAGTGACAGTTCTTTTAGGAACAGCAGTGCCTCCCAGGACATGGGGAAACTATTCATATTAATGCAAGTCATTTAGGGCAAGCTGCCTGTTGCATATTCTAATTCTAGGTGAGATTACTACAGTAAACTAGCAAAAGGTACTAGAGTACTCTACTAAGTAATAACAACTTGGAAATGAAATGTTTCCATTAGGTTCATGAAAACATTAAATAGAGGTTATACAGCTAGAAAAGCACCATCAAGCTGAGATATCCCTTAGTACTAGTAGATTATCAGCCAAGACAGCCATTTTCTATTTTAGAATTCATCCAATGCAGGAAGGATACAGATGTTATGCTTTATCTCTGAAAAAATCACATTTTATTTTTTGGCAAAGAGCAAACAAACACAAACAATATAATCTAGAAACTTATACTTTTTGGTATATAATATTTACAAATGTATAACCATTGATAAAAATGGTGGCATACAAATATTCATTCAACTTGGATTTTTTATTTATGATTCCTGCATTTTGCTATTTTGGTCTGAAATTATCACAGAAATTCCTAGTAGAAGATTTGCAACAATTAGAAAAAGTCTAGTCTCCAAAATCTAGAAAATCTGAATATCAATCAAAAAAACCTGTTTTGCAGCAATGGTATACTATAATCAGGACCATTAGTGCAGTAGGAAATAAATAATACTGTATTCAGAGCAGGTGCAGAACTGAGTAAATTAAATATAATCTGGTATACAGTTTGAAGAAGGCAGATAAGAGAATATTGAATGGTTGTTTATTATTTAGCTATCATTCATATTTTGCAGTAAACAAAAGAAGATTTAAAAAAAAATAGAAGAAATGCAATTAAAGATTATATTGCTTGAAAAAGAATAAGAATTAAACCTTTAGCATTGTTTAACAGCTAAGTGTTTGGCTTCGCAATCTTTATGTTCCTGAAACAAAGATATTGGCAGAAGCTTTCTTTTTTTTAAATATAATTGATATGCAAGACTGAACCACTGCTAAATGATTGGCTCTGGAGTTTATCTATCTATCCATTTATGAATATAGATGGATGCATATATATATATATATACACGTAGGTATATGTAGTCACACATATACATATACATATACATATACATATACATATACATATACATATACATATACATATACATATACATATACATATACATATACATATACATATACATATACATAATGCATCTTATGAGAAGGGTGATTTTTCTCCTAAAACACTGAAAGAGATTTGGTTTAGATTTCAGCTCAACATCTATATGTCACAGATGTCCAGCTGTAAACTTTAGAGAGCACTAGCCCTCTTGCTTTTAGTCTTTGTCTTGGTTTCAAAGACTTGCATCATGTGATAGATGTTGTCTGGGAGCGTGGAACTAGCATTAATAAGAGATATGCAGGAAAAAACAAAGATAAAAGAGTTTGTGTTCTGAAGTTCAGCTCTTGCACAGACGCTTCTACTGCCTTAATGCTGACACTACTTTTAATAGATACGGAAATTTAACATATGCACAACTCTTTCAAGATCTATCCTCAAATGACTCTTTTGTTTTAGATTTTTTTTTTTTCCAAACAAACATCAATAAAATAGAAACAAAGCACAAGTAAGGAAGGTGAAATGATTCTACCTCTCTTTCATCCATCTTCAGCCATTGTTTGGGATCATCCTCAGTGGCTAGGAAAGCTATGAGATCCAAGGCAGTAAGCCTTGTCTGACGTCTGGATGACACAAAAATAAGAACAGGCTTGGCTGGAGAATGGCTTCGAATTGCTGTTGAGCAAAACAGAATTTGAGAATTAGACCTTTTAATGACAAAAATTAGAGTTTCTCTTTGCAATCCCATGACAGCTGGCAGGCCTCTCTGCAGATGACATACAGGTGTGTCTACTGAGTCTCTCTCTGCTGGATGGATACAACTGAGGTGAGAATACACCATCTCTGAACCAAAACCCACAAAACTATGCTTAGCTGAGTCTCAGTCAGTTTTCCCTGCTACTTCAGTGACCATTGTAAGCTAATTAAGAGAACCAGTTATGAAAAAACCCAATAAAACACCACAAAACTTAGACAAGCTTTCTATACTTCAAAGCTTGTGAATTTCTCTAACTCAGCCTAATAATTATGTTAATGTTTTTTCTACACTATTGGGGTATATTGTCTCAGCTAAGTGCCATGAAGGTCTAAAATTTGCTTTCTGCCTGACCCAGAGCTCAAACTGAATAAATTAATGTCAGCCTACAAAGGATCACTTCAATCTACCAGTATTAGAAAAAGTGAAAAAAGTGAAAAGTGATTTTTTAATAGCTGCTGTGAAAGTGGGCATTACAGTACAAGAGAACTCTGTTTCTGTATTTACTAATTACTCTGATATATTTAAACCAATTATGATATATTTAAACCAATTATGTTTTAGGACTTTTTTTAAAAGCATTTTCATGCTCAGCCCATCTTTGAAAAGTTTCAGGTTGCAGTGAAATTTTTATGGTCTCAGGAATAAGTATTGCCATGAAAATGCCAAAATAACCTTGACTGTATCATGTCAAACAAGTGGGGAACAGAGCCTTCAATAAATCATATTTATACAGATTTTCTAACATCAACAAGCACTAGAAGTATAAACAGGTGTACCTAGAATTTAAAATACTCTCTCTAAGCCACTTCTAAATCCATTTGTATGTTCTCTCATGTAATTCTCATTAAAGCAATTAAATTTATGTATTGTTAATTTCTGAAAACTATTTCATACTTCCCACCAGCACATATTGTTCCCCAGTCCATGAATACAACCCAGCATGTGCTCCTGCATATACACACACAATGCAGTTGTGAAATTATTGAAATAAGATAATTCATCTGTATTTATATCATACAACTATATATGCCAATATATCTATATATTTTAAAAGCCCAGCATCTAATGGATTTTTGTTGCTTCGGGAACAGGTGTGGCAGAATAGCCCAAGACAGATTTATTGTTCATTAGTGTTTTTGTACAATGCTCTTGTGGAGGTGTAAATAATTCGACCTGTCAAGATTGGTCTCTAGTCCACAATCAATACTTTGCTTCTGTCATAAGGCTAATTAAAGCAGCTAAAAAGTCCCCTCACAAATGTCACCTCACAATCAACAGCAGTTCACATTACAAAATTTATTTTGGAGGTTATTTTTAATTGATATAATAAATATTCCTTATGCAACCAAAACAAAACATGTTCAAATAAAATACAAGAGAGTTTTTCTTAAATCTATACTGCTTGCCAGCTTGGTTAAGAATAAAAAATTGGAAACAGAAGCATATCTGGATGCACTACAAATTCTGAATTTTATGGTTATTGCTTCGAAACAAGAATTATAGGAGGTTAGCCTGACTTGCAACTTCTGTTCACAATTTTTTAAATGCTTACATGCAGTAGTCCATATGAAAATACCCCAGCAGATTAATAATATGAATAGTTTTATTGCTTTCTAAATTTCAAATATTTTTACACAAGTATTTCTTTCTGGTGTCAAACACTAAGAGAAAACACATTTTATTTCCCCCTCACTAACACTAATTTTATTCTTCTGTTCTAAATACATAACATTCCTCTGTTACATGTTGCATTTGCAACTCACTTTACGTTTCACACAAATAGCTTTGGGCCATTAGCAGAGCAGATTCCCCCAATACATGCCAAGAGTACATACAGTAACACATGTTGCAAATGTGCTGCAAATGAACTGTAAAGTCCCTTTTTCTTTTACAGAAAGAATGAGATGGTCTAGGAGTTTCTTGCTTACCCTGAAAAGCAGGTTTGTTCATGCTGGCCATGCGAGGACAGTAATGCTGGCCAGGGAAGCCCTGGATGTGCACCTCCAGAGGAACTGGGCGCACCGATGGTCGGAAGTTGAACAGACCCATCTAGAAGAGAACACTTATTTCAAGTTTAACCTTTAATTATCTTATAAATTGCTATTTTGCTTTTCTGCAGGACAAATACACATCCATTTTCTAAAACATTTTTCATACCTGATTAATGTTCAGCCAGTCAGCGAGGTCTCTGGCATTTGCTAAAGCAGTGGATAAACCAACTACTCTTACAGGCTTCTCTGTGTGAGATGAGATAAAGTTTGTTCGAGACACAATAACTTCCAATACTGGGCCTCTCTCATCCCCTAGTAAATGAAAGTTCAATTGAAAAACAGAGAAAAAGAAAAGGTTCAGATGTCAAAAAGTATATTCACATCATAAGTACCAACACATTTCAAATTTAGCAATGATTCTGATCAAAAAGCAGCGAAACATGCTCACCTAGAAGATGGATCTCATCTATGATAAGAATGGCAACTTTCTGAACATAGCTTCTGTTCTGCCAGCTTCTGCTGACACCATCCCACTTCTCTGGGGTAGTAACAATCAGGTCAGCTTGGGCAATAGCTCTCATATCAGGAGTCACATCCCCTGTCAACTCTACAACCCTGTAATCAAGAAGGACAGTGGCTTGGCTTTACAAAGCTTTAAAACATCTTAATGCTCAAATAATTACTTCTTAACTTAAATTCTTAAAAGAGGAAAGAAATAAAATTAAACAAAGTAATTTCACTTCTTGTCAAACACATTTAACAGGATTTTCAAAATTATTGAAATAGGATAATTCATCTGTATTTATATTTAAGGAGCTAAACCTGTCTCTTTACTTTCCTAGCAAATACCATATAAATATCAAATAGCGTTCCTTGGCAAAACCATATGAAAAGAAGAGGACAAATATGAATCCCAATCAATGGTTAGTTCTTCAAAATGAAGATAACATAATACTGGTATGATGTAATGTGAATCATAAAACCCTGTCACAGACAGGACAAAAGGTTTCTAGAAGGCTACCAAGTTGCTGCCTGCTGTTCTGCATAGATCTCTGGTTTGAATGAGGCCAAACTGCAGTGTGTATTGCACTTGCTGATGAAGGCCCAATCAGACTGGTGGAGAAATTACTTTTTGAAGAAGATTAACAGAGTTTTTCCAATCGTTTGCAGCATTTGCGATGATCCATCATTTTAGACGGATCCATTTTAATGGGTTTTTGACATTTCAATGACACACTCAGTTGAACATCTAACAAAAATTTCTCAAAGTAATGTGTATATTCTGTTCAAGATTTTAATCACAAGTACTTGTTAAGTTTCAAAAAGGAAATATTACCATAAAATATTTTATCTCATTGCTGTGATAACAACAGGAATATCACTGGCAATTTCATGTACACAGAGAAGCATCTCTTTCTCTTGTGGTGTGCTTTGAGCTTTATTCAGGAAAAGGGGTATATTTAGAAAAGGCAAAAGCCCTAAATAATGCATCCTATGGATAAAAGTTTTAATTCAGGAAACAATAATTTTAGAAAGCGTCAACGTGAGTGATATACCTTATAGATCATGAGCTCCAACACTGGAGAAGATCACCAGGAAATTAACGTTCCCAAGGAATAAAATTATATTAATTTATATATGAAGGACATGGTATAACTATTATTATACAGTTCATACAAATCCTGTATGTTCTTTAGAGCTGAGATTTCTAATGAAAGCTTATTTTGACCTACATTTTCAATTTCCAAGGATATTGTGGAATGAAATCTGAGCATCATATTTTTTATACTGGCAAAAAATGAAAATGAAAATCGCTGAGAATCAAAACGTATCAATTTCTTAGTTTTGCTCTATCACTACATTTTTGATCTTAGTTTTGCTCTATCACTACAGTGACTATTGACAGAACTTTTCAAGTACGAGAAATCTGAAGGACAGTATAAAACGAAACTGCTCTTTGAAACACTCATAAGTATTTTGTAGATTTTATTCATACTTGATGAGCTGTTCTTTTGCTTCTCATTTCTCTGATTAGGTAAGGGGAAACATACTTTTTACCAAGCTTTTCTTCAATCCTAACTTTCCAGTCCTCAATCCTCTCACGGACGAGTGCTTTTAAGGGTGCAATATACACTGCCTGCAAGACAAAAGTCACAAAACTAGAAGTTAGATAAGAAACCTTTATTAAAGTGTACCTACAACACATAGTATTGGTGAGATTTGAGCATACTCATAATCCATAAAATAAATAAGGTCTGAGTCCCTTAAATGACCTACAACAGGATTATATTTAAAACAGACATAATGCTTGAAAACACTGTTTTGTTTCCTGAACAATTAATAAGCAACTAAATTCAGATAAAGAATAATTTCTTGAAATTGAAGTATTTATCAAACCTTTTAAAATCAAAACCCACTTATGTAAATAAAGGGGTTTTTTGGCCATGACTATAAAATCAGCATGTTAGCATTCTGGAGCAGAAATAAACTGAATTTCTAGCAAGTAATATCTTACCTGATTTCTAGTTATGTCATTAAATTATTAAAACATTACCAATTAAATTAAAAAGCTGATTATTTTAAGCAAAATGCCTCAATATTTTTCTCAAAGAAGCCTGCAGTGCAGAGAGGAATACACTCACATGTACAAACTATATTTACTTATAGATTTATGGTAAAAATTCTACAGCTTTTGAACATGAAGAAACTGCTACATGAAGAATTCATAAACTGCTACATGAAGAATTCATATACAATCTTTAAAATATATAGCCAGGCTTTCAGCTTTATTAAAACCTAAAAGATGTATTCCTTTGAGAACTGGCTATTTGGTATGTCACACACATAAGTTGAAAGTGTAGGAGTGACTTGTTTACTTCACTTGGACTAATGGATTACATGAAGATATTTAAATTCAAAGATGATTAAGGAATTTATGTACACAATTTCTGTTAAGAGCAAGGTTAAACATTTTTAAAATCTTCCAGTCAGATACAAAGATCTTTTCCAAAGACATTAAAGCTAAAATGTGGTTAACTAAGACAATATGGCTAAGTTAAGAGACAGATATATATTCACTTTGAAAACAAAACTCCAAAAGCTGAGTTGTTCAGCTTTCAGGCAATTCAAAACACTGGGGCAAGCTGGAACAGAAAACTGGCTTGTAGTATTTAATTGCAACTTATTTGTTTAAATAATAGAGAGATTGGGCTAGTTGTATTCACACGGAAAGGAACTAATCGCTATAAATCAGTACTACTGCTAGTAGAAGGAGATTAAGGCAGGAAATGCAGTTAAATAAGAAAGAAAAGGAAATCCAGCATGCCTGCATGTCATGTTTGTAGATTTAACTCTAGTTGTCATCTGATTAAAATAAATAGTTGAAACAAAAGCACAGTGTACATAATGCAGTACCATTTTGTATCCAGACAGATATAAATTGGAGAAGATAAAATTCAGTTTCCCATCATCGTCTTCTAGACTTCTTTATTGCTGAAAAAACACTCATAACAAAAGGATTCTAGTAAACCTATTTTACAAACCTTTGATGTGGGATACTTGTTAAAAACTCTAAAGATGGCTAATTCAGCTGCAACAGTTTTTCCAGAACCTGTAGGTGCTCCAAGAAGAACATTGCAGTCTGTGTGATAAAGGGTATGAAATATCTGTGTCTGGATAGGGTTGAAGTGTGTGAATTTGTACAGGACTTCATATTCACGATGTCCCAAGGCTGTGATAGGCAAAGGCTGAAGATCCAGAAGTTCTAAAACCACAAAAGAATCGTAAGTGCATGACAAGTGATGCCATGACATGACATAGCTTGTTATGAAGATAAATATGTTAACCAGTAATTTAGTGGAGAACAATTTACATTGGAAAATGTTTTACTTAATATCACATATGTCAGAGAGCACACATTTGGCTAACTGTTCACTTCGATGAAGAAAAATGAAAAGTTGTTTTTATAGCTCTGAAATATTTCTGCAAGTAATTTTTTAAGTACTCTGATAGCTGTGCACCAGCTATTTGCATATATTAATCTTTTTCTTATAGCTGTTTTCTTTTTACCAGCTTATAGTAAGTTTTAACTCACTGTATTAGACCATATGTAAGTCCAGCTTCTCATGATAACAGAACGTGGAGTATTTCAAGTTCAAGGCAAAAAATATGTTTAAGAAGGAAGGATTCTTTGGAGTTTCCAAGTTGATAGAGTAATACAAATCAGATGAGTACTGCTAAATTTTGCGTCTAATCCTTTAAATGTATAATTAAAGACATAATCTTAATAAATAAACAAACAGCTTTTCAATATATGATTCTCAATATATCTTGAGGGCATCTGCTATCCAAGCAATTAGAGATTGTGGAATTTAGAAGATGATATATATAACCAGATTGGATTTGGAATCCTACCAAATTAAGGAGACTGCAGTGATTCTGCTATGCAGATGCTTGCTTTGAAGTTTGGGCTGGTTTTTTTTTTGTGGCTGGAGGTCTCCTTGTCTTTTCAGGGTGCCTCACATTAAGGTACGATATGGGAGTCATAAAATCTACCAAGGCAATGATGCCTAATATTCTTCACATGCTTTTCACTGGTACCTTATGGCTGTTTTATCATTCCCACTGAAACAGTGATTTCTTGGGCTCTGTTGAGGAGAAAGAAGGGGTTTTTTTGCCTAGCAGAGCCTCTACGTACTTCATTGTTGAGTGGGAACCAGATGGGAATTGAAATCAATTACCATAAATCCTAGAGGCTCCATAACTGGTGATGTGTAAATATCTTTCTGTTTCTTCTGAATAGTAGTCAGTGATCAGTCAATTAGATAAAAAGGTTACACATGCTTTTCCAGACAGCATAGGTACAGTATAACAATGGCTAAACACTTCACAAACACATGTGAATTTATGCATGCCAAAGGACAACACTGTATGAGAACCGTGCATTTCTGAAGGCACTCACTTAGCAGACTGCTAGATGAGCCAAATGTAATTACAGTGGAAAGGTTTTACAATGACATCAGGCCCAATGCATGCATAAAGCAATTTATGTATCCAGAAAAAAAGAAGCAAAACACAAACATATGCTTCTGTGCCAAGTGTTAAAAAAGGAGGGGGAGGGGAAGGCCACAACTTGACAAGATTAAATGTGATGTTCAGTTTGTAACAGTACTTCCTATGATAAATGTATCTCAGCATAAATAGTAAAATGTTTCACATTTTCAAAATTATAGCATTGTTTGTTATTTGCTGAATGCCATTTATAGGATAGTCTAAGATTATTTTTACCCAGTCCAGAAAAAAAGTAATGCTTGCAAGCACTAAGCTAAGATATACCATAACACATGAATTTGCTTAGTTTTATATGACAGGTTCAGTTTTCCTAGTTTATAGAGAACTTGGAGTAACAAAAAGGCTGGTATTATACTGAGATGAAATGAAAATTCCTGCATTTTGCTCAGGAATTGAAAAGTTTAGACAGCTGGAGAAGAAACATCACAAAGTGAAATTCTGTAAACTTTTCTACAACAAAGGAGGAGTTTTATTGCATTAAAAAAGCCCATAAAAGAACCCCAATATGAGCAATATCAATTAAAGCAAAATGATCAAATTTGAAGTTACCTGTGTGGGGTGGATGTCTCTCTGGAAGAATCAAATGTTGAAAATTTATGATACATACAGCCTCTGCTCCTAACCATCTATCGGACACAGCTCGAATGTAATATTGAGAAGGAAGCGGTTCAAAAATTGGGATTGTGAACACCAGCAGCTGAGGTTCTTTAGTAATGACCTAGTGCAAACATGTAGAGGATAATTACTGCACAGACAAATCAGTAACTTGAAAAATCATAGTTTGCCTCACGATAAGCATTGCTAACACAAAAAAATTAAAGTATGTATATGCAATTCCGTGTGCTACATATTTACATCTTTATAAAATATTTCACTGCTGGGAATGAATTTTTTTTCCATAATCTTCAAAGGATAAAAATAAGATTGGGTCTTCATCTTTTCCTTTAACAGACAAACCCATTACAGTCTTTATCACCTGAAAATAACTGTCCCAGCACAGGAGGAAGAGAAAAAGGGACATTTGAGCTTAGAAAATGTTGTGGAAGTCCAAGCTGATCAAGTACATCTGAATCTTAAAGCTGTACTGCTGATTTGAAAATCTACTTAGGTCAAAATACTGTTTGACCTGACAAATCCGTATCTCGCTAACTTTGTTTTTGTCTTGCTATCAAATTCTGAATGAAGTCCATTACCTGTTTCTTTTGAATGATGAAGTACTCTGAATGATAAATGTGATCATTAGTAGGGTCTTCTACCCAAATCCACCAGGGCTCTCCAACAGTGCCATGGACCTTTAAGAGTAGAAGAGATAGCTGTGTTTTAGTTGTAACAAGGTTCTCTAGGTTTGTTAGGAATATATATATATATATGAATATATTTCTGAATGACATAGGCTCATAAAAGAATACAGAAATCAGAGGTAATAGAAAAATAGTATTTTGAATTAGATCAGTCTGCCTAAAGATTATACTTCAATAGGAGTTTGTTTAAGGTACATATTATATAAATGAACATGATACAAATGTAGCTGAAGGTAGTGCTTCAGCTGTTTATAAATAGACTGAACCCCCAGGGCTCCCTCTATGCTCCTAGGAAAGAATACCTTCTCTTTATTCCTCCCTGTACTTCTACTTTTGGGCTCTGTAGAGAGGATTGTCATTTGCAATCATCTACTTGTTTTTCAGTCAAAAACATTCTCTCAGGAAAACGACACTGAATTGTCCCATTCCTCTTCTCTCTCTCTCTCTTCCCCTCTCCTCTAGAAAGATATAGCAAGTGGATTCAGAAGGCTGTAGATCCAGTCACTGTTACAGGTGAACTGAGAAGAACATAAACGGAGCTGTCTCGTTGATTTCCTTGCCATCTGGCAACATCTCTTTTTAAATGAAGATTTTTGTTTGCTTTGCTGTGTACCTTACTTTGCAATGCCAGTAATACCAGAAATCAGAGCTAGGTGGGATGCTAAATATAGACTTTTTGGTTTCTTTGTCAGAATAAATAACCTCTGCCAATGTACAAGCATTTAAATTAAATGTCTAGGAAAATAAGAAAAATGCACAGTAAAGGAGTATGGAAGACATATACAGAATGCAGTTTTCTGGTGTTTCTGATGAGGACCATGATAAGTTGCAAAACCAGATGATGAAAAAAAAGTTGGAAGTATTCCTAAACTTAATAGGAAAAAAGACAAAGTGCATAGTTGCTTCTAAAGGCAATTTTAACGCTCCAGGAATCTGGTATTGATTCACACGGCACACATTATTTTCAGCATAATTCATTACCATGTCTGTGTTGGAAAACAGTCTGTGCTGGTTTGTGAAGACAAAACTACGTACAAAGAATAGAACTAAGGTGCTTTTCTTTCTTTTTTACCACAGTTGCACAATAGACAAATGGATGGTCATTCATTTTCATTACATTTGAATTTCTCTTGCAGCTTCATTGGAAAGTGAAGCAGTGAAACTGAAATGACACGCAGGTGACATCTTGAAAAATGACAGTGAGACTGTTATTTCATCAGGGTTTAGGAGTATTTAAGAGAGAAAGGAAGAATTAAGGAAGGCAAGATCAAAGCTCAGAAATTTTATTATTAACTATAATAGCATTCTAATTTTGGAAAGTCCCATGAAAAAACCGCATGGGGTAAGCAGAACAAACTGGGAACAGGAAATGCACCATTTTCTCCAGTAATGATTCTCAAGAACTCTGGAGAGCTCTGAAGAACTGGCACATAGCTGTATTTTGGGCAACCATCACCCTAAAACTACATGTCTGATATGTGACTCAGCTAATTCATACTGCTTGCATTATTCAGCATTTCTGCTGGACTCCTCCTGGATGTATTAAGGCTTAATTGCTCTGTCTGGGTATGTTTATAGCCCTTTGCTTCTGACAACAGAATAAAACTTTTTCACTGGGATTTGGCTCACGTGCTTTTACAGAACTAAAGGGCTTCCTGTACTGAAAAGTAAAGCTTTTAAAGATCAAGTTGATGTCATATCTCATGACTACAAACGATATCTTCCCTTATAACATCAAGTGCAAAATTTGTGATGATATCACTATAGAATTAATTATCCAGGTAAAGGAACAACCTTAAAACCATGAAATATTAGCCAAGCAGGGTATTTCAGCCAAGTATGTTACTTAAAGTTTTCATAACTGATTTTATATCATTGCTGCAATTCTTTGGATGGAATTTTTTAGCAATTAACTTTTGTACCAATTACAGGTATATCTGTAAGTTTCTATGGCCATCTTCTGAAAAACTTGCTAAAATAACATGATGATGGAAAAGCAGTTTCAGACTGCCAGTGCTTGAATTTTAGACACTTATTAATTTTCAGAGACTAGTAAAATTTAACAGCTTTAGTTATTTACTGTGATAAATGCTTCATTTACTGAAGAAACAAGAAAATCAACACCACATTAGAGAAATAAAAAAACCCAAAAAAACTTTTCCAAGTTTTATGATTACGAATAATAAATTCTCATAAAAACAGCTCCACAAATTTAACTGATAAAACAATCATAACATTTCCAAAGCAACCATCAGAAAAACTGTGTAAAGTGGTCGTAGCAGAAAATAGATTTTGACAAAATTTTGCTCTAACATTAGAAGTTCAGAATCAAGACAATAGCATAATTTTGTATGGACCCCTTTTCAATTTGTAAAAATATAGAAGAACCTAGATTTTGTAGAAAAACCTAACAGTGATTGAGAAATTACTTTGTATTAAGATAAAGTTTATTATGAAGAACAGTAATTTTTTTTTTGTCTCTAAGAGGTTATATGTAAAGTGGATGAAAGACTGAACAATAAAAACTTGTTTCAATCCTAAAAAGCAATACTTCTTTTCTCTTCTGAAGTATTGCACATAAATAAGGCAGAAAAAAAATTAATAATTCATGCTAGGAATGCATTCAAACATTTTTTCAATAAATCTAGGTGGCAAACAAAATTAAACTTTCTACATTTTGATTGCTAATCTCCCATTTATAAGATAATGTGGTGAAACTTCCACAAGAAAATAAAATGCCTTACAGCAGGGAAACGAAAATAATTTAAATGTTTGTGGAATAAAACTCATATTTACTTATGACTAAGGTAAACTTGTAATCGATGGGATTTTAAAATTAATTTTTAATAAAAGAACAAATAGTTAATATCCACATTTCAGAATAATTTATCTTAAGGGTAAATCTCACAGGTGTAAAAGAAAAAAATTATGTTTGCTCATTGAAGTATCTTTTATTCCTATAGAAAGTTTCAGAAGTAACAGCAACAATACAATGCCCCCATGTGGACATTTATGTTTCATTTAGATTTATCTTAAATGTATTTCTAATGAACAGATTCTGAATCAAAGAATGTGGGTATGGCTAAATGTACAATTGGTACTACTCCTTTCATATAAATTTGCACTATAAAAATACTGATGAACATAATTCCAAACATATTTCAGTTTTTTTGTTCAGACAAGTCCCCACAGAAAAAAACACTGATATTGTGAATGTACCCTAGTGAAGCCAGGAAGAAAGCAGAACATGGCACACATGAACTGCATTTCAAGGCTTTTCTGTGTCTGACATTCATTCGTAGTTCAGAGAGCCATTCATGTCTCCCTTTTTCTTGCTTCTCCTTTCTGGACACATAACTCTAATCTGTGTGTGACTACACAGACGTTAATATTCAATATTAAGCATTTGCTTCAACATGTTACGTACAGCTCAATCTTATAAGGATTAACAGAAATAAAAAGATGATCTTTGCCTGCTTTCTTCAACAGAAGTCATAAAGGCCATTCCACTCCTATTATCAAAATTATTTTTTTGCTAAAATAAATGCTTTTTTTTTTCTTATCCAAACAGCTATGGACTCCCAGTGACCATCTCATTTACTGAAGCTAAACTAATGCTTCCCGTCCTGCTTCCTCCTCCCTCTTTTTTCACCTGGTCATTCCACGTGAAGTCGGGAGCGATGTTCAGCCGAACTCGGAGCACTGTGCGGGTGATTGGCTGGATCGTTGCTTCCATTATGATGGAGGGTATTTGATGGACACACTGTTTTACCTTTAACCCAATTTTCACATGATGCAGCATATGACCTGCCAAGAAAACATCAGGTGTAACAAATTTGCATTTCCAGGAAAAAGAATATAACTCTGACTTTCAAATAGGCTTTTAGAGAGAAGTATTATTGCTTGCTTGTTTTGCTCTTGGGTACGTAAATGTCTGACTCTCTTGACCTGGCATGTCTGAATATTTTGTAATGCTTAACTTGAATTAGCAATTTAGAGCCTTGAAAAATCAGTATTAACCCCCCTGTTTGCTATAACTAAGGGGTTAAAATAACCATTAAGAATTCACATTGAAAACATTATGTCAAGATAGTTCCCTCTCCTTCACTGACTTTTTGATCAGGCTCTTACCAAGCCAATATCGTTCTTTTTTAGAGCACGAATACCAACTTTTTACTTAATTTGAACTTCTACAGTTTCTATGTAGTGATCCAAAGCAGACAGAATGTTTTTCTGAACTGAAAACTGAACAAGGGTAATTAATAGGTTAAAAATGCCCAAAAGTAAACATCTCACAGCAGCTCCGATCTTTCAGAATATACCAGCGTGTAACTGTGACAAAGGAAAAATTAAATCTTGCAATGCATTTTTATTTTGTATCATAATCATGGTAACGAAGGCAATAAAATAACTATATTTATTTAGAAAAATGTCCTAGTTGTATTTTACAGCTCAAATCTCTGTTTCCTTGTTCTGCATTTTAAATATAAAACCAAGTATGTAGCAGTGAAATTATTCCCGAACTTATTCCAACTTCTAGCTTATTTAGGAAAAGATGGTTTATTTACCACATTTTCACTGAAATTGCTTACGTAATTATGTGGAGCATATTTTCAATTTTAATAGTGATAGTCATAAATACTTCCTGTTAAAAGCTGCCTTACCAAAGTCTACTGATATTTTTTGATATCGTTATGTGGTTCCTGTGCACACTTAACCATTAAAAAAAAAAAAAAAGAGAAGTCCTATTATTTGTATTATGTGAAAAGTGAAAACGTGACACAAACTTTTTCTCGCAATTGCAAGACATTGAGGAGCATAGCATCTTGAAACTTATGGGTTTTTTTGTCTTGATGCTGATTTTTCCTTTTCAATTTTTCTTATTTAAAAAATTGGCAGATTTGTCTCATACAGGTGTTTATACTCTGAAGTAATGAATGGTGACCTTGCTTAAGAATCAAACACCTAACCAAAAGTTTTAATACATATTTACTCAGTTTAATTTGCAGTTGGTAAAATAATTGCACCTCCAACAAGCAGATTATTAAAACCCAAACCCCTTATGTTGGTACACTTTGATGATACATGCAGCATTACAGCACACTTGCACAGTGACTAGCTTTTGCAATTAGAGGTAAAACTTCAGAAATCAGATTAAATAAAGGCAGATGACAAATATTCAAAGACATGACTCAATAAACCTGTGTAGGCAAGCACATTTTTTCAAGGCAAAAATCTCTTGGTTTATCATGATGTGTGAGGTGAACTGTGTTTGTAGAGCACAGCACTGAGGTTTTTTTACAATGATGTGCTAGGAGAAAGTAAGGCTCCTCTCCCAACTTCGACAAAATATTCTAAAACTCTCTCCCCTTAACTCCTCTCTTTTTTTTTTTAGCAGTCACCTTATGAGAAACCATCAATGGCATGTAAGAAATATTAAAACCCTTTGAACAAAAACTGACCGAGAAAACTGGCATGTCTGAAAAAAAAAAAAAAAAAA
>VZRN01000085.1:152755-326166 GCA_013397935.1 Dasyornis broadbenti
GAAAAAAAAAAAAAAAAAAAAAAGAATAAATTTTGCTTATTCTACAGTGTTTGTCATCTGCATCCTGAAAAAAATTGGACTGTTTACCTCAGCTAACACAGTGATTTCCTGCCTTTCTGGAAACTCCATGGTTACGCTGCAATAGCTCCTAGATTGGTGTTGACCAATTCATGGTACCCTGGAATCCAGGAGCTATGCACACAACATGCTCTGCACTCACTGGGAGAGCTGGCACCTATCTGATGCTTTCATCTCTCCCTAAGCCACGTGCTGAGTTAGCCAGCTAGCTCCTGTCTTTGTTATTCTATCTCCAAGGTCGCAATAACATTTAAAAAGGAAGAAACACTAAGTCTGAAACTAGTCCTACGGAGTAAGAAAAGGCAGAACCTGGAAGTTGTGCCTTTTCTCATTTCAACATGGCTTTGAGTTCAAAATCAAAATAAAGTGGCTGCAAGGAAAGCACTTCCTTCACATGCCTCAGAGGGAGAGGCCAGAGAGAAGGAAGTGTGCCAAGTAACTACTTCACAGAGATACACAGAACAACTTTCTTCGATATTTGTAAGGCTGAAGAACATGAAATATCATTATGTATGGTTAGCAACGACCTATTTTCACAGTCAAATCCCATGTCTCATCTACTTTTCAAACTAAGTTAATATAAACAAATTGGAGGTATATATAGATACATTTCCATCTTGTCAATACTGGTTCCAATACATTGAAGGAAGCAAAACTGGTTTTGTATTTTTACAAAAAAATTTCCTGCTTATCCGAGGGAGGGTGTGGGGAGAGAGAACAACTGAAAAAACAAAACAAAAACAGTAAAACAAACTAAAACCAGTTCAACAAAATCAAAAAACAACAACAAAATAAAAACCCCACAGTAATACAATTAATGGAAAAGGATACTAAGCACTAAAAGACATCAGAAATACACAAAAAATTAACAGATGTGAATTAAAGTGTTATAAAAATTCTGAATAAACAATTATAATGCTAGCACTTCAAATGAAATGCAATGTTTTAAAAACATTTAAAATTACTATATATTAAAATGCAGTTAATGTAAGCTTCTAAAATTTTGTCAGTCTTTTGGTTTAACTTATTAAATGAAGAGATAGCCTCTAATTCTGCAAAATGTTACATATTTATTTAACTTTTCCCAGCCTAAATTAGGCATATAACAAAGTTTTCTGAGCTAGGAATGTAGTTCTTCTGCAAATGAAAGAAATATTAAGTTAGAGGTGACAACTTCTAAGCAGCGAGTATGAACTTTATTTTTTTTCTCAAATTAGATTTTTCAGAAAATGGCAGTTTGTTTATCAACAGGTTGGCAAAAGCAGGTGCAAATAAAGTACAAATAAAAAAAATACGCTAAGGAAAAAGAAATGCATTACAAGTGAATTTTTTTCTCAACTTCAACCAGCTGATGGGCCGTTTATGCACAACAGTTTATGCACACTTACTAGAAATTGTCATTATGTCTATCAGTAGGCTTGTGGATTTTCTCATTATTGAACTGTCAAATCCTTTAAAAAATTCCATTAAGGTTTTGCTGCAATGACACCAGTGACAATGAATTCTCCATGTTCAATTAAAATTAATGCAGTGTTTCAGAAGAAGGCCATTTACTGATAGCATACCTGGATATAATAATCTGTTTTTATTCTTTTTCACGTTAATAGTATTTCCATAAAGAAAAAAAAAGGCCATATTGTGCCAACTGGCAAAAGTAAACAAATGCCTTTTATAGTAGTGTATTACGTAATGTGGGCAAAAAGGGAAGCACACAGGTCAACATAAATATGTATATATCACCTTTACGTAAATACTTATCAACAGACATCTCCTTTCCATGTGTGTTCTGTGACCACCAGGACATGGGCTGGCCTCATCCTCAGAGCTGTGCCATTTTACAAGCTGTAGAGACTGGAAAAAACCTTCTTTATTAGACAGACCATATTAATGTGTGGTATGTGGCTACGTGGCTTCCAGACCAGAACAGGAACACTGATGCATGGCTCAGATTTAGTTCTCACTTGCCCATTGGTTTCTAATAGTTTAAGTAGATCAGCCTTGCTAATTTCTCACCTATTTCATCTTTTCTCATGTCCTTCATCTTGTCTATAGTGAGATTCTTCTCCTCCAGCTTGGAGAGGACGGATGGTGGCAACACTGAGAACTGCCTCAAAGGGCTCACCCAGCCCCACAGCCGCTTGTCAATGACTTTGCTGAGATTCAGTAGCCGATAAGTCATGGCAGGCCAGCGTTTCCTCAGGGCAATCTCAAAAAGAGCTCTAACAATACGAGCTGCATTCTGGAAAAAAAAAAGAAAAAAAAAAGCAAAACTGTTGTAATTCTCTCAAGTATTCCTTGTAAAAAGAAAAGGATCCCACAGGCTCATCTTTGACAAACCATAACAATAGATTTTTCTTTTCAAACTGATTTCAAAAATTTTCAAACACTATTTTTTCCACTGCAGTCTAGTGGTAGAGCTACCTCATGGTTGCATTCTGAAATTATGAAAAGAAACATGTGCAGCCAATTAAAATTGTAGTGTCAGGTCTGCCATGGGACTTTGATCACAGTCATCTAACATTATGGAGTTCTAAATTTATTGTGTATCAATCACTTCTGAAGCAAATTCACTTACTGTACCCCGCCATGTAATAAACACCTGCAAATTCACTTTATATGGAAATTGAAGTTTTGTTTATTTCCAGTTTATGCTTCTATAATAGCATCCCATTTCACACTGAATTTCACAACTCTTGCACAGAAGCTTAACAGTAGTGACTTTTTTAAACATGTTACTATATTCTGAGAATATTGTATAACCAAACTGTACAAATATGCTTTGGACTTGGAAAAATAATTATTAACATAAGTCTGAATGAGGTCAGTCTTATCCTGAAAATCTAAGTTATGATATTCCTTTCATAAACTTTTCAAGCTGTATTATGAAGCTATGCTTTTTTTTTTTTCTTCCCCTTCCTCTACCAGTACTATGTCTGGATTAGGAATTATGTTCTTGATTCATTGAATAGAATATAATCATTCCCTACTGGCTCTGCTATGCCAACAGGAATAAAAAATAGAAAATTATTTGGTTGTGATAGGAAGCATATGTTACTAAAGAAGCACATTCCTCTTACTAAGAAAGGATGAATAATTCTCTTAATAGTCACTATCCAAGTTAAAATATCACACTTTGGAGCACTGGTTCCACAAGTACAGTGTCTGAAGATATGCGAAGAAGACCATGTTGTCTCACCAAAAATGCTATAAATGAGACAGAAAAATAAAAGCAGTTGCCTTGAAAGCAAAGATTAAAAGGATCATTCTGAAAATGATTTTGCTGTGCGAGTACCGCCATTTTTATGATGTGCACAATCAATTCAGAATTTTCTCATTTATACCCACACGTGCTACAAAACATAAACATTTCTGAAGGTTATGCTACCATGAAAATGTTGCAAAAGACTATGTATCATTTTGAATATTTAAATCTCATCTTTATTACCCAACTAAATGCAATTTTTAAATTAATTCTTTCCAAAGCAGTTTTGTAAGGACGAGAGAAAATTAATTCCGTGCAACATGTTTGCTGACCGTTAAAAAAAAAGAAACGAGTGAGAGAGATAAGGGCTAAAAGGTAAATCTTTTTTTGGGTCACAGTTGTCTAAATAGATCTCTGTGTCACATGCCCCTATGTACCTGGCTGTGTGAGAACTGAATATGCCGTGTAACAATCAACCCTTCAGGTGTCAGATCAAGCCAACAAACAAATACATAGACTGGTACGTAAATCTGCACAATTTTTGCTAGATTACATCTAGCAACAAAATTATAATACCACATCTTTCTTGTGTAAACCAAGGTATGTGAATCACACACAATTTATGTTATGCAGAATGAAGTATAAAAGTACACAAAGCATAAAAATAGATTACAATGCTTTTTCACAGACAGAAGAAAATCCAGAAATTTTAGAATATAATTTCAGTGCAATCACAGTTAGAGCTACTAAATATAAGATTATACGGGCAATACAAACAGAAAAGGACATTCCTAATTAACAAAAAAATGCCATAGTCTCCCAAGGCAGCCTTTTGTAAAACTTTCTACTTAAGTGTTATACCACACAAGCACGGACACACAGAGTGCTCTGATTTTCAAATGAACTTGCATAAAAATATACAAAGATGCAGATCAGGGCCTACTTATATAATTGGAAATATTTAGAAGAATTGAAACAGCAGAAGACAGCAACAGACAGGGAGAAAATACCATTTTTACCTGTGCAACATATGCAGAATCCGAAATAAGGGAGAAGCTGTCCATCTCCCCTCTGCTAATGTATGTCTGAAGGAGGATATTAATTTTTCCATAATTGTTTTCCACACCTCCTGGAGCAGGAAGTTCACAGAAATCATTTAGTAAGGTATCTAGCTCTTCTATTTCTTCTTCTCTTACCTAAAACACAATTATACACCATGAAGAGGCTGAAGCAATTTGATAAAAAATTTTACACTGAAATCAAATTTTCCTTATAACAGTTACATTACTTTTTAATGGAGTCTCTGGTTTTAAGGAGAAAAAAAAGAAGAGAAAAAGCAGTAAACCCGCATCTTCCACAATGTACCTAATAGACCATAATTGAAACTATCTTAATAGGAACACAATTACATTTTGTTATTCATCACCATCTATTAAGGTTGCCATTGACATACAAAAATTTCATATGCCACAAAAATTGAATCTTGTGACCTTACCATCCTTCATCTGATGAGATTTCATTTTTTATTTGACCAGAGTAAAACCTCTGTCCATCTGGATTAGGGCAATCTTGAATTAACATTAAATGTACTCATTATAGTTACACAGTTTGCATGTGGCATAATACATTTTTAAACTCAAAACTGTGAAGTACTATGATTCATCATATTAAAATTTTCACTGTTAATAAGATTAAGTCTTAATATGAGTAAAGAAATATTAATATCTATGGTTTGAATAATGCATAACATTTCACATTCTAACTGATGACCCTTACATGGCAAAACCAGCATAAATCTACATATTCTTTGACTTACTGATAGTCTGTTAGTGTAAAACTTATTTAAAGAGGGTAAATGTTTGGTCCCTGCAGGGAACCATCTGAAAGTAATTTTCATTTGGACCTGACTACCTGACATACAAAGGACCCTAGGACAATTGGGTTAAAATCCCCCACTATCTAGTCCCTAGTTCCATAGGAAAGAAAGACATGAAGTACACAACCATCATAGATTACTTCACTTTCACGGGAATACTATGCTCTGCTTTCAGCAGTGTTTTTTGATAATTTTTTCTGCTCTTGCACAGCACAGTACAGGTCTAACCTACATCTGTATTTCAGCTGTTGGTGAGTTATGTATCTCAAAATGCAGAATTTTTAAAGGTATTATGGAAACATGACTCCTTTATCAAAGTCACAATTTCTATCACACAGAGGGGCAAATCCTGAGTTATTCTTGTGGAAACCAGTTATTAATTTTAACATTCAGAGTGGCACAGCAAAAGAATCACAAAAATCTGGAAATGATGGTGCACTGATACCATACCATATAAATCTGAGAAAGTAAACTAGAAAAACTGTGCTTTAGTCAAGAATCATCACTAATAACTTTATTACAAATATAGAAACATATTACATCATATTTTCCATATGCTTTCCTTCTAAATATTAAATTACGCTAAATTTAGACCTAGTAAAGCAATATCACTGTCATAAAAAAAACCCACCTTCTAGCTTGGAAAGCATTCCATGTATGACTGTGAAACCTCACTGCTTATTATCTTCTATAATAGAAGAGATTACAGCAAAGTAGAATTTCTCCATTAGATAAAGAGATGGTAATACCCAGAAAATGTGTGCAAATATGTAAATGTGTAGATGGTGAGGGATTCACACTGCCAGCTCGCAGAACCAGGTGAATGAGAGCCAACTCTGATCTGCAAGTTGTATAATAGTGGTGAAATGGCAATGAGCCCAAGCTAACAAACCATGTAGAGTCTGGCTTGTACCTCTGCGAGGTGGAAGCATGGGCAAACAAGCTCATGCCAGCTTGGAGTGTATTTCCTTGTGTACTACCCACACAGGAGGCAAAAAGGGAGGTTGGAACTGAACTGAGTACAAAAGAACAGTAACTTTCTAGCCTGCATAAAATTTGTTATGACAACTTTCTAGATTTCAAATTTGAATGTATGAGAATTTATCGTTCTGCCAATCTAATATTGTCCCCTGCAGGAAATATATCGCAGAGTTCACTTCAGTGAGTCCAGCCTCATTCCTGATAAAGCAGATTGGTCAGGAAGACATCCAATAATGCTTTAAACGTCAAACAAAAACTATCTCATCCCTAGGCACATGATTCAAATAGACACTTAGCTTCACCTGTTAATAACTGAGGAGCTGAAAAGTTCTTAAAAGCATTAAAAAAAATTCTCAAAGATTCATAACTAGTTATTAAACGTGCACTAGAGCTCAAGCTGAACTACATATAAATTTGAGAGACAGCATATTATGTCTACTTAGAAAACATTTTATAATGGCGCTTAACATTTAACAAAACTTGTGTCTGTAGACAATATTTATGGAGTAAGTACCACAAAAATATCTAGTTTCAAGACATTCTTTAACTTTACCTTTATCTGTTCAAACTCTTCAGCTTTTGATACTATAGCAAGAATATCGCCTTCGGTTTTATGAGCATCAAACAATTCATTGAAAGTCTATTAAAAATAAAAAGAATTGTCACTGAAATTAAAAATACACATATAGCAGGAAACAAAGATCATTAGCCAAGATTTTAAAAGGCATATAAGGCTAAAATGCAAGTTAATGGAAGACCAGAGTGATGCACCTTAAACAGGAACAAATTCTATAATAACATTTCAGCAGTTTCAGAAAAACAGTACCTTGAAACTTGGCAACCCCAAAATCAAGAGACATGCAAGGCGGGGATTTAAAAACAAAAAAGTCTAGGACATATTTCAATGAACAAATAAGTGAAAATAATTATACACAGTGACAGTAAGCAGTTAAAAATTATTAATGCTGAGTCTTCAGCTTTTATTCAAGAAAAGCACTTATTTGCTAAAAGGAAAAGGTTTCAAGATGACTGCATACATCAAATCGAGTTTCCAATCCTACAAAATTTTGTACATGTTTACAACACAATCTGATTACAGTGCCAGAAGTTGTTCAAGGTTGTCAACCTGATAGGACTTTCTCCCAGAGAAGCTCGTTTGTTATCCGACACTGCACTTCAACATGCTATCATGTAGTAATGGTTGCACACACCATGGATATCAAAATGTTTCTTATAATTCTCCTAAGTAAGTAAAAAAGACTACAGCAATTTCAAATCTCACTTCACACTGAATCTAATTTTTCTTTCTTTTTCCTATTTCCTCTCCCCCCATTTCGGTAAATATGATTTGAAAATACAGTGAACAAATCAGCTACATATTCTGTTAACATGTTACAACTATTTTAGGTATACTTTAAAAAAGAAGGGAAAAAACCTCCAGAAACAGAACATCGTCTTTTACCTCTATAGTATTGTATTTAATATAGTAGTGGCTGGCAGTTCTGCCTAAATCTGTTGAAGAAAAAAAGCCAGTTCGTTCTTCAAAGCGAATCATGCGGGCTTTGTCCAGTTTTCTGCCAACTTCAATTACCAATTGTTCTCTGTGCTTTTCTAGACCTGGATCCATCTAGACATGAAACACACATATTTATTTGCATGAAAGAAGTGCTAAATAAATAATTTGCTTGAGATAACTCAGTCACACAAAGTCAAAAATCTGATAAAAGGAAGGTACAGTTATTTAGTTGTGATTTTCTTGAGATCTCACTAGTAACAGTTACATTGACACTATTGACCAAAACAGAACAAAATAATCAAAATAAAATTTCTTTTACAATGATTTGAGGCAGGACAATGTAGACCAATATGACTTATGAAACAGTAGCATGATTATTGAATACATTTATATTGAAATGTTTGAAAGATATTTTAATGATAACTTATTCTTCATTAAATTATCATTAGTGTAACACTTCACGAAAACATGCCATCCTCTGGCATCTTCTGTTTATGAAAATGGCTGAAGATATACCTTCCTGTGTAGTTGACGTGAGGATGGCTTTAATTGCATCCATAATACATTAAGCTTCAAATGGAACGGCTTAAATGTTTACTAGCAAAAAAACTTGAACATCCCCAAAAGCTTTGGGCATGTTACCTGGGATATTCTAGTTACTGATTTACAGATGTACAGTAACATTCATGTTAAAAGCGCACCAAGGAGCTTCCTGTGCCCAGCACCACTTCTATTCGTACCAAAGTTCAGGAACTTGGACATTTTGTCCAACTAATAATGCACATTATCTCATTAACACATAAAAGGCTGGGCAAAACTCCCACGTGAGTGGGACTGCTGGATAATTTTGTGTTTCCACATCAGGCACCTGGGATACCCACACTGACAGGGATGGGTGATAAGGGATTCATAGGTATGTTAATCCTCTGGTATATGTGCACCTGAGATATGGCTCTAATCAGACTAGCAATAATTAGTTTTAAAGACTAAAACACTGTTCTAGTCCACAGGCAGTGTTCTTATTTCAGGGCTCATGTATAGTGCAGATTTCAGAATAAGCCATAACAGCCCTCTTGGTAAATCTGCAACAGAGATACATGACCAAGACAGCAAATAAGAGCAGGCTTTAAGAACGGTTTTGCCTTGGTTTGCTCTGGTTTTCCCTGGGCCAGGATTCAATTTCACCTTTATGCTGAAGTACATCATCTCACAGGTGGTGAAGCTGCAGACAAACACAGTCATCTCCACAAAGCAGCTGCAAGACTAGATCCTAGTATTCCATGTTTGCCAGTTACCCTGAAGCTGTTTCTCCTTAGTTATGGCTTGCCTTAGCTTCAAGTCAAAGGCTGAGATGGCAAAGGTCTAGACTTCTTTTCTCAAAAGTAAGTCATGCATTGAGGTCAGATTTCAGAGCAGAGTTGGTCAAAAAAAGAATGATCTAGATGGCCAGATGTTCAACATTATTTAAAACTACTGTGGAGGAAAAAATTAAAAAAATATCAAAATGATTCCCTACTCCTTTGGCAGCCCAAAGTACCTGCCAATCTTTTGCCTTACATATAAGCTAAAGCTGCAACAGCAGACTAACATTTTTTCCAAAGTTTTAACTTTAAAGGAAAGGTCACCAACTTGAAAAAGCTGTGAAACAATATTTGAGTCTAGAGAATCCATGGTTAGCACCCTTCTTGTTGAACACGCATAATTAGAAATCCCCAGAATAAAAGATCCAGCCTAGAACAGCTGTAAGCCATACTCTTAAAATAAGCCTTGGCATGTCCACAGTAAGAAACTGAGCAGGTCTGGAGTATACACATGGAAATTTAAGAATGCATGATAAAGTACATTATTATCCACTCTGCTTTCTCTAACTTACTGAGAGAAATGTTGGGCACAAGCTCCTCTAACTTTTACATCTAAACATAAGGTTTATTATGAAAAAAAGCTCTGCTTAACTGTGGGAACACCAAAGAGTGGAACCAAAAAGAGGAGAAAACAGACAAAGGAGTTTATTTAGTCCAGGCATGTTTTCTTTAGAACCCCAGAAGTAAGAGAAAATGTCTGTAATTCATACTACAGGCTTCACTACTGTAACATTTGTATTTGCTCCACTTTTTTTCTTCCACTCTTTGTTTTCTTTTGCTGCTTATCATTAATTTTGGCCATTTTCATGAATCGGTAAGACCTTATTAGCATTTCTGGCAAACAACTTGAAAAATCACAGTGCAAATCACTACAGTGGACCTGCAGTAGCCTACTCCTGGGCATGGGACAGAAAGATCCTGGAGACAACATGTGGGGTTCCAAAGATGTGCACCCTATTGCATGGGTACCCTAAAGTAATTACTGGATGTGGTCATCACCAGTGGAAAGGGAATGGAGAATGAATTTGCATCATCTAGGTCCCCTCAAACATCTGGGAAGTGTGATCCACAATGGATACAGGGATTCTGAATAGATAACACTGATTGTCAGTCAAGACAGTGATAAAAATTGGCACACTGCAGCATTACTAAAATGAGTAAGATACCAATTATGAAAATTGGATACCTATACCTAGAATGCTCTAATTGACCAAATCTTTGGTTATATCTGCATCTAGTACTATAGAATCCAGACACTCTGTATCATGCATTAGCTTTGAAATTTACAACTGGTTTATCTAGAAAACAAGCGGATTTGCATTGGTTTTGCTACTACACGAATGTGTAACACTTCACATTGCTAATTTGTTACTGCCTTAACACAAAAGTATGAATTCGTATTAGCACATCAAATCAAAAGGGGTAGGAAGAAAGTTAGTGGAAGAAAATAACAAATGCTTACAATCTCCACTTTCTCAGGAGCTGAATAGAAACACAAGAGCAGGGAGAAGGGGATAAAGTCCTGTTCAATATTTTTAAAGTTTATAAAAAATATTTCTGTTAGTGTTTTATTACTTTTTTCACCACTTATTACCACCAAGGTTACATTTCTTCAAATCTAGGCTTTGATAGTGAAGCAAAACCAAGGAATTTACATTAGTGGGACAACATTCTTCTCACTAGCAAACCAATTTTTGCTTCTCATTTATCTATTACTTTCTGGTCTGTGTTATATACTGTTACATTAACATATGATAATAAACTACACAGCTTCTATAGAAAAGAAATTTGAGATGACCAGAGGTCTAAAGGTGTCTGCAGATGCTTCCTTAAAAAATAGAGCACCTACTTTCACTGTGGTTTCCACTATCAGAGACAAAAAATATTGAAAACTATCTCCTGACTATGTCATCATGACCTAAAAAGGTGCTGCTCACAACATCAAAATAGATTGCAAAGTCACAAAACAGACTCCTGACATGAAAAAAACCTGCAATTATCATACAGTTGTGAGTTTGACCTGCATTAGGTTCAATTAAATGTGTCTGTGTGAACATTTAATGCTTATAAACAGCTGTACAAAGAAAAAGGTAACAATATTTAGATAGTCTGTAAACTATAAATCTTCCCAAAAATTACAGATAATGGAAAAAATTTGGGAAAAAACCCTTATGTAAATGTGCTCTGATTCATATCACTGCATGGAACACTTCTAAATAAACAAAAATATTTCAAAGCAAATTAATTAAAAAATCTTATTATTAATAAATAAAATGAATGAAAATATCAAGCAATTAAAAATTTTATTTTATAGTTTATAAGATATTATGCCATGAAATAGTCTAAAACAAAAGCTGACAGGAGTCAAGGGGAGTCAAACAACTCAAAAATGCTTTCTTTTACCCGTTATCTAGTGTACAAAACTGATACACTGAAAACAGCCTAAGTTACAGTAACTGTGCGATAAGAATGAATGGTGTCCTTTGAAGCATAACTTGAACAGTTAAAACGTATTTTTATGTGAACAGAAGGGGCCTCATAATTCAGTGTTAAAAACACCCTGCTACAGAAAATATCTTCCTTTTTTAAAGCACTTTAAAAGAACCGCTGATGTCAGGTTAAGTAGAAATAGCAAATATTTATCCTCACATCAGGGAAGGATTAGAGACCCAGAACAGGTTACAGATTTTTTTAAAATGCATTTTATACCTGATAAGCTTTGTGACTGATGCCATATACTAATGGATTTGCTCTCATCCGTACATAAAGATAAGTGTAACTTATCCACTTTACTGCTTCTTCCACATTAGTTACTGTACCAAGAGCAATCTGGAAATAGGAGAAGAAACAAAATTAAGTATATATGTTACAGCTGTACACAAGTATTTGGCTGAAAACACATGGAATTCAGAGTATTAGCACGAGATTAAAGAACATGTCAGGATATGTCCAACTTAAAAAAATTTTGAAATAATCCTAAAACAATAACTTGAACAATTGACACATCTTTATCTTGTGAACATCTAATAACATGGGTTTCTTTGACAAAATACTATAAATACAGTGACCATAAATGATCTTTCCTACACCACTTATGATTTTTATGATTAAAAGATGATATTGAGCAAGCTTGTTCTAAAAAGAAAAACACGAAAAAACCAAAATAATTCTGTAGTGGATATGGCTAGGGTAATTGAAAGAAGAGTAATTGAAAAGAAAAGAATATACATTTAAAAGATTAATTTCTTCATGCCAATGTGAAAGCACTATCAGGACCTAAACAAAATGATAACAAGAATCTATAGGCTTTTTCTTTGTCATACTTGGCAATCTCTTTACACCCAGTTTTTATAAATAGTTTTCTCCTTTTGTGGCTGGCAAGTCAAACATACAGGTGCCTGCTACGTTATTGTTATATCAAAATATAACAAAATTGAACAGGTAATATTCACATATATATGTAAATATGTTAATTTATATTTCAAGGCTAAATCAGGCATACCAAATAATTTTTTTTTACTAAATTACTTTTTTTTTTTTGAAAATTCAGTACTTTTATCACTAAATTGTTGACCACACATATTTTCACGTGATAACTTTAGCTCTATTATGCATTGGTTACATTCATGAGAAGCATTTTACTGTCTAATTTCAGTTAACCTGATTTTACCAGAAGAATTTAATATTTCCTGCATGTCCCAAGAACAAACCTTTTTTGGTTGTTGCTGGTTGTTAAAACAAGTAAAAGTCCCTCTTACTAAAGTTTTGTGATTCATTACTGCATTTTTAAAGCTATTTTTGTTTTATTGGTGTTTGAATTTCATAGAAATGTTGCACATGACTTGGCAGAAATAATAAAATAAAAGCCTATAGAACTATGTGAGTACATATGCATGTTCAGACTGAAGTATCTAGACCTTAATAACAATATTGACATTCTTTTTCCAATAACACAAATATCTGGTAAAAAATAAAAATGAAAGTCAAATCTGCCATAAGTGAATTTAAATCCAGAAAAACCTTGTAAATATCAATGTCTAATAGCATGGAGTAACCCCAGGCTTTGTTTTACACATTTTTCAAGCGATATTTTGTTCGTCAAAAGCATAAGGAGGTTGGGGGAAGTCCCTCTGTGTTTTTTTCGAAGTATATAGCTACATAATGCACTGAAGTACTACAAAAGCATCCAGTTCTTCACAGACTACTACAGGGCAAACACAGAGCAGAGCCCACAGGTTACTATGACTTGATTTGTACACAAGTTATTTTGAGCATTTGGTTTCTTTCCATGACTCAAATATCTTTCAGTACACAACTTGAAATAGCTTAACAACATAGTCCAATAGAAGCATTTTCAGCAACCACCTTCACAATCATGAAAACATATTATTCTCATTACTGACGACCATGAAGTCTGACAAAAAACAAAACAAAACAAAAACCCCTTACTTTTTCTTTGCTTCATTTGTTCAAATATCTGATTCTATTGCTGTTCTACTCTAATTAATTATTTTAATACATTAAAAGCAAAACTGAAGGAAAAAAGCAATTGTGAAATACAGGTAGGTTTCAGATATGGTAGTGAAATCTAATTCTGTACTTTCCTTCTTCCCCCAACTTCAATAATAAGCAGGCAAAAAACCAGAGTAATTTCTAAACATCTGCTGCCATCTAGTGTTCAAGAGAAGCCTCTTACAGGCTGAAAATTCCTCCTTCATTAAAACAGTACGAATGATCCAAGCTTCTACCATTTCTCCAAACATGCATTAGGCATTTAGTTACAGATGGAATAATCGATGAGTAGAAATATTTACTATGTTGACACAGTACTTTCCGATTGCACCAGCTATCGTAAAACAATTTTTATTTTTCACTGTTTGATTGTAAACTGTGGTATTGCACTCACAGAATGAAATTTTGAGTACTATATTAATCCTGCTCACTGTGCAATTTTAAATTAACACAGTAATCAGCATCACACAATTTAAACTGATTTTGCAGTGACTGATATTGCCATCATTGAGTGATGTGCTTAGTAGCATTTATTATTGTTTATTTTCTTTTTGCCTTTTTTTTTTACAAATGCTATCCCACAAAATTTGTTAAGTTGAATGATATTTCAGAGGAGGTGGGTTTGATTTGCAAAGAAGTGTAAACAGATATCAGTAGTATGGATTTTGGGAGGCAGTTTTTGAAAAATGAGTTGTTTCTCTCTGATATTTCCTTACAGATTAGAAAACAGCATAAAAATATTACTGATAATACATGCTGAACTTATTATATAGCACAATACATTATTTTTTACATATATGTGCCTTTTTTACAAATATAATGTCTGTTATGGTTGTATAATTGAGTCAGATTACACAAAGAAAAAATTTCTATATGTGAATCAAGTATTTGTTGTTAAGGTAAGAGAGCAAGGAACCTTTCTTACAACCTAATAAGAAATTTTCTGTTTCCTTTGGAAACAAATGGATTTTAAATTACTATTTCAGCATCATAAGATTATGGTCTTATTCCTGTAAAGCTTTTGAAATAATTTCTTAATGTTACTAGAAATGTCCCAAATGCTTTGCCCCATACCCAGATCAACCATTCAGTCACCCAGCTCCGGAGTGATTTTTTTTTTACAAAGGGCTCTGAAGGAATTTTTCATCTCTTCTGAGAACCCCTTCTTTCAAGGCTAAAGATTAAGAGGTTTGTCCAGACTAAAAAAGTCACCACGTTTTACATTCCTGTCTTCAGAACAAAATCGTAAGCACATGCAAGTGCAGGCAAACACCCTGGGGAAGGTATACCTACTGCCCAGCCCTGCAAATCATTTCCTAAGCTCTCTGGGGAAAGGAGCTGTCCCAGCAACAAGCTGGAGTCCAGCTGTGGATGCCAGGGAGGGCTCTATCAGGTGGAAACCATTAGGGAAGGAATGGTGACCTGCATTGTATGAGCTATTGATGATAGTTCCCAGATAAGTTAAAGTTTATGGTCTAATTAAACCACATCCCCTGCGCATCTTATCTTTCTTCCTGTATTTCCAGAAAATCCAGCTGTAGGTATTTTCTGTTTGCCAGCTGGTCAACTGCCCCAGAACTTGCTCCTCTCAACTAAGTACCCTAACCAGTGTTTTATTCCTTTTTACATTTTGTTATGCCCGCTAGCAGAATTTCAGCAAAAAAAAAAAAAAAAGAAAAGGGCATCTCCATGCCTATGTTGATCATCACTCATCATTTACTATTCTGCTAATTTTTAAGAGGAAAAAAACCCATAAAACCAAACCAAAACTCAGATCTGCAGGAGAGAATTCACAGTGGATGTTCAAAGTCTTAATTTTGGTGTCAACTCAATGAAGTTGGATGTATTTCAGGTATTCCACTCTATCTCTCCAAGAGCAAAAGCTCTTAAGTTAGGTAACAGCAAACGCTGAAGGGCAAAAGGTGGCAATGACAAACAAGCATCATATAAATTTCTCCAAAGTTCTTAAAGCTATTGTATCTCAAGGTCTTTCGTTAAAAGTATTGGCTTTGTGCTTGGTATCTTTAAATGGATTTTTATGCCATTTCTGGGCAGTTTTAAAAGTATTCTTCTGTTTAGAAACAGCTCCCTGCAGAGAGTTCCACAGTCGAACCACCCAGCTGACATCTTTTTGTTTTCTAAACCTGCCACTGGCTCATCTTAGCCAAAACATCCTGGTTCTTTGGCCACGAGAGACATATTTTTTTGCCATATCATTTATTACTTCACAAAACTATGTTATATAATTTGATTTGCCTTTGTTCTCTCCTGAAGCTTACAGAAAAACTGGTGCGTTCCTTTCACAGAAGCTGATTTATTCCTTTGCCCATCCTCTCCAAAAATTTTCTGCTTCTAGAAAATAAATTTTTATATGGGGATTAGAAATACTGAAATTTTTTTGCACAATTGCCCAGATTTTCTCTCCTGAGCCACATAAGTCTAAATACAAATCTCAAGGCTCTGGATGCCACTTAGGGATTGTGTGGTTAGGATTATACACTGTATTACCCCAAATATCTTAATCATTCTTACCATCTACCTATTTCTGCCAAGAGACCTGGTCTAGATAAAAGCAATTTCATATTCTTGTGGAAACATGCTGTCTTTATTTTATTAGCCCTTCTTTCACCTACTGATGTGTCCATAATAAATTAAGAATTTAAACAATTCAGCAATTCTGCTGGCCTTTAATTTGTTTCTCTTTATAACTAGAGAATAAGCATTTGGATTTCCTGATGACTTCTAATAAAAGCAGATTCTGCCCCTACAATATGTTGTTTTATTACGTATCAGAGCAGATTTCCTGGTGTTAAAAACAGGCTCTGTTACAGAGAAGATGACAGTGGTCAACAACATACTGTCTTAATTTCTTTAACAAATCAGCCAAAACCCATATATTTTGTATCCATACAGTGTTTCATTACTACCAAAGGGCAGAAGATGACCAATATTGAATGTGCTTCCTAAGACTATCTATTGATCCATACAATGGCATATGTTTTAAAATGTTGTCTTTTTGGTTTTTTTCCTTTTTCCAGAATGCTGGAGCGTACTGGAATAGTCATCTCTAGATAAACAGAACAATCTCTAAACCATCTGTATCCTTCTCAGAGATTTCCACTAATTTAGATCAAATCAGCATACACAGAAGTTTAGACTCCAATTTTAAGGAAATTATAAAGTTACTTTCCGAAAAACACTAACACAATAGCTTCTCGTCAGTGCTCAAAGTATTGATTACCTGTAATCTGGCAGGTACTAATTTTTCCTGCATGTTACGACAGAAGAATAAATAATATCACACACATTGGTGTCATGCCTTTGCTACACTATTGTACTCCATTGCTATTTTTATTAACAATCATTTACCAGAGTCATTATCAAAAAATTCTGACTGCATCTTCAGCTTCAGTATTGCGGTTACAGAATCTGTGGTAATTTAAAGCCATGAATACACTGCTCTTTTCAGATAACGCTACCATCACACAAAATTGGAAAAAAAAGACCAAATTTCTAATATTAAAAAAAGAAAAGTAGAAAAATCCTTTGCTGTGAAGGAAAGCGTACCCAACCCTTGTTTCATTGTCTGCTTCAAGTATCTAAAAAATAAGAACAAAGCTCTTCTATGAAATCTGGCTGGATTCTTTCCTAGTGAAAAGGTACAGGGTATCCCAAGACCAGATCACTCTCTTGTGATTTACTGGTGTGCCGAACAATAACCACAGGTAATCCTGGCCTTCACAACCAACTTCAGGATGTAAATTTTTACTGCTAATGTGCAAGTTGCTACTACGCAATTTTAAATAAATGAATATCCATCCAGTTCCACTTCAAGAATATTCATAGGTGTTCTGATATTCCTGCTGTAACTCCAGGATCATTAAGTGTTATCAGAAAGAAAAGGTTGACAGCAATACATCTGTCCACAGCAAGTATGCATTCCATTTATTTTTCCTCTTTTCTTTGTGGCAGAAAGAGAGATGGGAAAATTGCAAAAGTGATGAAAAGCTAAAATAAACAAATATGTAATAAATGTGTAGATAAAATAACAATCATCTTAAAATGACTATTCTTAATAGACCAAATAAACTTCACATCTTCCAAAGTGTTAACCAGTTTTATGTGACTGGACATTTCAGTTTAGCTGAACTGCTTGACTTCAGCTTAAAAAATGTCCAGTGCCTTTGAAAAAAAACTTTAAGCCAAATCCAGTATTCTTCCTATACTGCAGTCAAATATATGAATTTTTACATACACAGAAAGACAGGCTTTAATTTTTTTGTGGATTTTAGTTTTCAGTTATGCAGAACAATTACTAAATTCTAAAGAATGCTTCTGATTAAAAGGTAAATGCTGCACTGCTAGAGTTTTATCTTAATGGTATTTCGACCCCCCATCCTACTTGGAATACCTACTACCTTTTGTAAAAGGCCCCACATTTTCACACAAGTAACAGCTCACTCCACTTAAACATACACACCTACGCACTAATAGTAATAAAATATGTACAATGAAAATTTTATTAAGTGTGACAATATCACATTTTTGTTTCAAATAACGTCAATCCTTTAAAGTTTGCTAGTTTCTCTAAACAAATCAAAGGTTACCTCTGCATTTAGGTTGTCTGCAAGGCTTTCAAGGAACTGGCTTTCAATTGGGTTCTGCTGCGTAAGAAGGGTCAGGTAATGACTGAGTTTATCATGAGTTGTAATAATGATGCCTTCTCCGAATTTGTCAAACTGAGGCCGTCCAGCTCGACCAAATATCTGCATGACATCTAAAATTCCAAGGTCAACAAAGGAGCCTCTTTTTGCAGCATATATTTGTGTTCCCTGGTAGAGGAAAAGTTAATAAAAATTAACATAAATACACACGAATATAATCCTGATGAGCTGAATACTGAAATTAGGCAAATATAGCATGATTTCAGAAGTGTACTTTAACTAATCCTTTCATAATCTTTGATATATTTAAATCTTTACTATACAAACTAGACTCCCACTGGAGAGAATCAGTTTAATGAGATATAAATAACATTTCAAGTCAATCAGATATTTCCCCTCCAGGCCAAAAACTCACAAGAGATCTTGCTATCTATACTTTGAAGGTTTCTTTTAAGACAGATAACCCCTTGCAGAGCAGGGAAGCTCTTACCTTAATAACAACAGCATGAGCAGGCAGATTGACACCCCAAGCGAGTGTAGCTGTACAAACCAAGACTTTGATATGTCCATTAGAAAACAAGTTCTCAACCAAACTTCTGTCTTGCCGCAGCATTCCTGCATGATGAATACTAAATCCATCTGGAAACAGCTCACGTAACTGCTTATTTCTGGATTTCTGTACCTAGAATGGACAAGAATAATAATTAAATTCACTTCTAATTACCGCACATGAAGTATAAAAAAAGCACAGGAAAAAATTTGAATATTATTATGAATCAAAAGAAAGAAACTGTTTCTATTAATCTTGGACTTCCCATCAATGTCAGTTTGTGACCGTTTCCTATAAATTAATTTTTCTATACTTATTTTCCAAAGAATACACTTAATTGTTTAAAAGATTGTAAGAAGTTTAATCTTTGTACAAAAGAATAGTTTCACTTAAATGGAGATTCAAGTTAACCAACAGTGAGCAACACTGAAACTAAGAACTCATCACTTTTCCTTGAAAGCAACTCTTTCAGACTATGCAGGCAGCTTGGCCTGCTTGAGGCAGCAAGACACACACTATACTTAATATTAAGGAGGGGATACCCTTCCTCACCACCAGCCACTGCATTGGTGCAGCACAGCCTGAATCAATAAATTCATAGTATGCAATCAAACTGTTCATCTACCCCTCATTTTTCCTTTGCCACACACAGGAGGCTGGGATCTCAGTCTGCAAACTCTCCTGCCTCCTGAAGGGTATGAAGTCTGTGAGTATTATTTCTGGGTGCTGGCTTTATCATGCTTCATCTAGGCTGAACACTGACTCTAAGTTATGAAAAACTAATATACTTCTCTGATTTACCACAAATACTTCTGATTTTCCACCTGTCTCTTCCACATTCCTACCTGCTACATTCAGTGCCTTCCAAAATCAATTGCTTCTAAACATGACACCAAAAGGGTTGTGGTAATGATGACTCTAATCTTTCTCTAAAGCATATTTCTTTATCTTTGTCCACAGATTATCTTACTTTTCCATAAACCACATGAAGGTTAAGTAGTATTTGACTCTCACTGTATTTTCAGCCTTGCATATTATAGTGAATTAATTCTAGATAAAATTAGGTGATCATTATTGTTGTTATTGTTGATGTTATTATATATTCACATTTACCATTTCCTGACACACAGCCACTGAAAAGTTGATTTATGGGATACAGAATAGGTAAAGCAAAGCAAAACATGGTTCACAGCACTGGCAAACTGCCAAACATGAACAATAAATCTCTGCAAACACAGAAATAAATAGGGAGATGGGAATGTAATTATAAAGGAGGACCTGAAAAGAAAAATATTGTAGGAAAAACACATTTCTCAGTTTCTCAATTATCCAGCTTCTCAATATCTGATCTTTCCTGCTTTAGCAATAATTATTTACTATTCATTTAAAGGAAATCAAACTCAGATTTTAAACTACACATGACTTTTTGGCAAATTTAATTAACTGCTGTAGTGCTTAAAAATGAATAAATAATAAATTGATAAAGTGGTCCTGCAGTTCATGAAGCTTGTTTTTCATGAGCTAACAAATGGAAACAAATATTTCATAAAGAGCACAGATGCATCAAGGTTTGCATTTATTGATTATCAACAACAAAACTCACAGAAGATTGTGGAAATTTCACTGCAGCTGCAAACCCGAGAAAAACCGTGACACGGAAATTTGGATTGCTCTTGATTATATGTGGAACTTGGTGCAAGCATTTAACAATGAATTAGCTTTTTACTTAAATAAGTTATTAAACAACCATCAAAAAACCCACTTTTTTAGTAGAACGTTTTGTACTGGTGTCATTGATATTTTATATGTATTAAAGATTGTACTTTTCAAAAAGCACAATTATCCTATATAAAACCATTACACTCTAAATATTATAATCTTAGCTTAAAAAGCAGAATCTTGCTCTCAAATCTTCACAATTTAAAAATTGCATACCTTTGTAATTTGACAGCTTGTGTTGTTTAATGTATTGAAAGACAGGGCAATATACGAACGGAAAACTACGAATAGTAAAATTTTGTACTACATTTAGAAGAAAACTGTTTATTCATGGTTTTAGGAAGTACAATTTCACCAATTTAAGAGAACAGGACATGTGAATATAGTAAAAAGGAAGAGGAAGGAGAAAGGTTTCTGACAGAAAACATATGAAGATACAGCAATGCTAGTCTGACTATGATTCAAGTACTTACAAGCTCAAGCTTAACCAACTATTTCAAATACATAGGGATGCCTAAATGTATCCCATCTGGTTGCATTTAGAAAGACTAACAATGTCCAAAAACCTAAATATAGTTCTAAAATCTACCACACATTCTCAAATCACATCTTTGAAATATTTAATATGCACAGGTTCATTTATTGAATCGGTTTGTTTATTGAATCTGCGAAATGCTAGGCTTCCAGGTTACACAGTAACCAGGTTAGAAATGCATGAAATAGTCTTTTTCCAAGACAGAAGATGACGAACTTTTTTAAATGAAAAAAACACAGCTCACTTTTGACATAGGAAAAAAACAAATGCTGACGAAATAAAATTGCTAATTATTCTAGATGTTTCTATTAACTGCACAGAAATGGAATTAATTTTCTTTCCATAAATTTGTGCTCATTTTTAATTACAAAGATAAAAGGCAAGTTAGTTCAAGAAGAATGACATATTCCAATTTTACAAAGGTACACTTGAGAAAATAATAAAGAAAAAAATTATTCCCAAATCTCAGTGATGGCTTGAAAGATTGCTCACACAGTGTATCATTGAATGGCAGCATATTTGCAAACAAATCTTTTAAACTCTTGTGACAGTGAAGTGCATGGTTATTGTACTTAATCTGGATTTTAATGGTTGTAGAGACAATAAAACCAAGAACTACTAAATAAAGGAAGTGAAACTATAAAAGGTTATATGGGCTCAACCTTGTTCTGTTACAGAATAAAACAAAAAGGTTTTGCTTAAAATTTATACAAAATGTTACTAAGTGCCTCAGGTGTATGGAGAAGTTGTTATTATAAGGTATAGCACTGGTCTCCTGATTAGAATTGATTTTCTTTCCTCTCCCTTATTGCTCAAGAGGGCTATAGATTTACGACCTTTGCTTACATGTGTGTGTGCATCTAAAACACTATGAGTTAAATAAATTCCCAGTTTAGCCCGCTGCCACCTATATTTCTCCTTTAAATGTCTTAAATTTCATGCAATTCTTGATTAAGACACATTAAAAATGTCACAATTAGACACAGAAAAATGTCCTGCTTAATTTTAATGAGAAATGATGCATACATAGCTGAAAAAAAATTACAGCTTTTCTACTAAAGACTTATAAAAGATAACACCCTTCCTTACCCTTTTCATACACCTGGCATCACAAAGATACCATCATTCATAAGAACGATAAGCTGCATGCTCTTTGAAATACTCATACAGTGAACCAAAGAATGAAATTTTTAATAGGCCTATAGATATCTTTTTACATATTTTATATAAAAAACAAGTAAACAGGACCAATAGAGCTTGATTATGAGAAGCAGCTGCCAATAAATTACTTCTTGATAAGTGAAATGTGAATTTATGGTTTGTTGTTTTTTTTTTTAATCTCCAATTGCTACACTTATCTAGGACAAACAAAGTAGATCATCACTACTTTCTAAGATAATTTTTTTTCATTCTCTAGATTACTAATTTTTCTTTTCTGCTTCCTCATTTTAAGATATTGCTTGAAATTCTGAATTTAGGTGTTTTTCCCCACTAATAACGCAGTTTTTGACTCATGTATTTTCTTTCAATAACAGAAATGGCACACTCTATTCTAGCATTTTCCTCACGATCTCCTTACTACAGCAAACTTCATGCTTGTGACCATATGACTCCATCATTGTAATTTCCTTTCTGTGGAGTTCACAACAGGGCAGCACTTGCAGTTTGTTCAGAATTCACCATTATATCTGTTCATTTGAGCAATTTATTCCCATCCTCCATTCTCTGCACTGTCCTGACACCCTGCAAAGTAGCAGCTCTTAATTTTGAGGCCTCATTAGCCTCACTTGATGAGTGTCGGTGCTCAGATAGCACAGATATCACAGACACCTACACCAAATGAAGTAAGGGATCTTCTGCTGCAGCCTTCAAAGAACAGCATTTATAATTTAGTATACTACAGTGTGATGAATACAATTCAAGTATATCCAAAGTAACTATTTTGTAACATTGCTGAAGACATCTGAAAATGTAATTCGTAGGTTGACCTTCTAAATTGTTTGAAGTCCCAACAAGACAAAAGCATCTTCTGCCTCATTCATATTACTAATACTGCTGAATCTGCTCTGCTGGTTCATTTAAAGAATACTGACTGTCTTTCAAAATTTATGAGATCAGGGTAGGATGGGAAAAGTGTCCATCTACTCCAGAAGTACAGGTCAGCTGACAGAAGCAGAATGAATAAAGGAGAGTTGAAGAGTTCATGCATGAGCTTATTCCTGTTCCATAAATATAAAAAAAAAACTAGATATGAGAGAAACAGAAAGATATGATCACAGGATTGCATAATCATTCACCATTTTTGCACTTCAGAATTTACTACATTCATGTTGCATATTAATTTATCCGTATATGTAAAAGTTTTACTCTTTTATTTCCAACTGCTGTTTCAAAGGGGATAGCGTAAATACAACCATAATAAGTTGGTTTTCTTTAAATATGAATTCAAAATACAGTCATTTTTTGTTACAGGGAGAAAAACATGAGACTCCTTAATATGCAGTTAGAGAAGTATATCAAACCTACACAAAATATGAAACCATGAAAGATAAGCAGTAATACTACCTGACAGTTTATGACAACAACTACAGTACAGAGAAATACAGATTGGAGCCTAAAGGGAGAAAAAAGGTATGCATTTGAGTTACAATAATTTTACTTGAGGACTGTCCTTTTATGAATTACAACTGTTGTTTGTATTATTCCACTTGTATTGTCTGCATAATAATTAAGCTATCAGCAGCTGTTTCTAGGACAAGGATAAAGCGGCATTTTATGGGGCAGCAGTAAGATTACTTTTCTTGCTCTTTCCTGGGAACAGCAGAATTAGCTCTACTGACTGCTCACCCTGCAGCTAGGTCCTGTGAGGAGTCAAAAGACTACCAAGAGTTTTCCTCACCAAGATGACACGCATGACCTAGCAGATCATTTCTGGAGGGATGCAGGCTGCCCGATATGCTATTCTACTTAATGAGTATGCATGCTCATTCTCTACGTCTTCACTTTTTAAATGTATCTAACTATTCACTTTGTATAGTTATCCTGAAGTAGTATCTCTGTTCAACACTTACTCTTTTACTGGGATATAATTAGTTGGTACCTGCGAAGACAGTATTTGAAGATGGTAATTCTAGCAAACAAATGTGAATCAGTTTGAATTTCTCCTAGAAGAGTCAATAATCTAATTGTCTCTCTCTGGTGATTTAAGTTCACTGTATTAAAGTTAGAATTTTTTAAACCTATGCGTTACTGTCTGATCAATTTACTGATATCAACTCAGTAAGTTCTGTAAAGTGCTCTAAAAACACCTCTGAAGGAGAAAGAAAGGTGAGTAGCGGGACTGCCCCAATCAGAACAGTTTAAAAATAATTCCTCTAAATTATAATTTGTTTTCTCTTTTTGATTCACAAAGGAAGGAGGTGTAAGGCAGAATTTCTGGCACGTTTTTTCTACTGCCCTGGCCTTACCACTGATCCTAACCTATTTATTGCAAAAGGTTGTGTTTCATTCAATTGGCACCTTAGGGAGTTGATAACTACCAGTTAAAGAAGGGATTGGGATGGTGTCTAGAAATGTCTCGCCTTTTTCAGTGTGTTCTTTTTACAGTACACTGTTCCATCATAGCAGCTCCATCCTTTTTTTCATTGGAAAAGTTACATGGTACATACAGAATATATGGGAAAAGGAGGAACAGCATTCAGATTAAAAACCTTGAGCAAGAAGTAAACATTTAATGTAATCTTTGATTCCTCAGATCTATAATCTATAATGCATAAGACAGAAGTGTTTACAGCCTTCACTGATCAGAGAAGTAAAGGGAATGTAGTATAATGTTTAAAACGCTGCATTTCTGAGCCAGCCAGAAAAGCCAAGAATAAAAGAAACATGAATGCAAGTCTGACCATGCACAAATGATGGATTTGCAACAAGTCACTGATGAGGCAGACGTAATTTCAAATTACCTCACTTAATGCCCAGCAAAAAAGGCCTATAAAGCAAAAAAAAAAAAAAAAGGAGCTATTTGTATGGACAATACACAACCTCATCTTGAGACAGAATTTTATAACGTGGACCAAAGAAACTTAACATTTCACTTTGAGCCAGACAGCAGTGCCTCTTAAAACTGAACGAATTACTGATTCACAGATAAAAGTGTTTAAGAACTTAGAATGAAAAATAAATCCAGCAATAGGTTTAGACAGAAAGGAAATATCATTATAATCACCCAGTTTAAGCACCACGTCTCAGTGAAAATAACAAGATTTTTCATATATTGTACAAAGATAAGCATATTTCTATTGTGTATAGCAAGTGAAATAAAAATTACATAGAGATGTTTCTGTACTGCTTCACTATGATGAAAATCTGGACTTCACAGTGAACATCAATTTGTGACTAAATAAGCTCAAATCTTATTAAGACAAGTGTCAAAATATTTCAGTTTAACAACATGAACATGTACATCAATTAAGATTGAATTAATTGTATGACATAACAATTTTAAATTGTATGCAAAATCATTTTAGTCTAAATCTTATTTTCTTCCTCATCAATTTAGAATTCTCTGGGAACAGCTGTATGAAACACGTAAAATACAGCAAGGTATCTATTTGTCTCCAGCCTTTGAGACAGTAATAAGTCCTGTTGTCATATTTGTTAACCACTTGGAGTACACAGAAGAAGAAAACATCAATCTTGGTCTGTTTTGCTGACAGCAGAAGTTTTCAGTATGGTGTTATAAAACTAGCCAGGAGGGAAGATATACAGCATGGAAAGAAATTGATAAAGGGAGAGTTTGATGATATGCAAGGATGAATTTTTACTGGTTCACTTTGAATACTGACACCTCTGGAGACCTAGTTAAACCTTTTATTGCTTAACTGTGCAAAAATTTCAGTATTTCTGCTTCAACAGGAAACTGATACTGCATGGTGTCTATAAAAATATTTGTTATATTTGAGAACATCTCCTTTGCTTTGTAATACTCAAAATTGCCACTCTGCTCAACCATGATAACACTGAATGTATTTTTAGCCAGAAACAATGAAAGCAGAAAGTCTTTTAAAATTCTTTCCAATACTGCTGCAGCTTACTTAAAACATATCGTAATGATTTTAAGCGGAACTCCTCTTTGAAGGCTATAGTGACTGAGAAATTATTAGCCCTGCAAGAAAAATATTTAGTGAAAATTAGACCACATATGTCCACTAAACCTCACAGGTATGCAAAGTGACAGATTGAGGATTCTCTGGAAGACTGGAATTTTTCTCACAATTCTTATAGATTATTGGAAATGTGCAGTAGGAATTAATAGTTTATATGGTTTTCAAACGATTGTAGACTGGCAGCATTACATATGACCATGAAAAGCTGAAGCTTATCTTAAACCAGGAAAGTAATTTTTAGAGAGATGAACACTAAGTATTAAATGTCTCTTGATTTGGTATTGTGGCTTGGTTTCTTCACTTTTCTAACTTCTGCCCTACACAGCATGGAAAAGAAGCATAACAATAGTAAGAAGACATGATTGAAAAAAACACAGAAGTCAACAAAAGTAGTAGAAAACCCTAAACCAAAAATTATCACAATTATATTTGTCACTTGTTAGGTAACTTGAACTATGTAACTTGAACTTTAACATGAAAAAGACATAAACAAACTGGAACACCAGACCATCTGCAGGACCCAAGCTTTTTTCACTGATACATGTGCAATGTGAAGACCTATAAGAAAATTCATGACGTAATTAGCATCACATAAAGCTTTTTTTTTTTTTTTAATTGGTGTGCTAACATTAAACAAGTCTCAGAACTTAAGACATTTTATTCCTCCTGTGCCTTTGCTATTACAAAAGAATTTCAGGGATTCCTTAGCAAACTTTGTAGTTCAGGGTTGCCAAATGTCAAATCTCGCAAGAAGAGCACTTTTCAGAACTCTGTAAAGGATATGAGGATCATACATGTTTATGGATTTTCATACTGTAATGTTCATACATACAGGTAATACCTGATTAATTATATTAAGTGGTAATTACTTACTTTATTTGATAGAGAACTAACAAACAAAAAAATCTATTAAGAACCTAATAGACCTTCAAGTGGTTGTTGTGGTTTGACCGTGGCCAAATGTCAGGTACTCGCAACATCTACTCACTTGCTCTCCCCTGCCACAGTTGGGCAGAGGAGAGAAAAAAATTAACACACCCAGGGCTCATGAGCTGAGATAAGGAACTGAGAGAAGATGCACTCAGGGCAAAACAACCTGAACTCAAAGTTGCAAAGCGATTTATTGCTAACAGAGTCAGAGGAGTAAATGAGAAGCAAAATAAAACCCTCAAAGACACTGTTTCTCTGTTCACTCCCCTCCCTCCTTCCCAGCAACTGCACAGGGGGACAAGGCATGGGGAGGGGGGCATGGGGAGGTAGGTCAGTTCATCACCAAGATCTTCTTCCACTGCTCAGGGGAGAGGAGTCTCTTCCTCTGCGTAGCCATGGGTCCCAAATCTCACAAGCAGCAGCCCACCCAAACCTGCTGCAATGTGAGCTCCCCCCACAGGCAGACAGTCCTCCCAAAACTGCCGCGGCATGGGGTCCCTCGTCCATAGGGTGCAGACCTCCAAAGCCAGGCTATTCCATCTTGAGAGTAAGGCCTCTCTCTCCACTGGGATTCCTGCTGGACCACAGCCTCCTCCAGGCATCCACCCGCTCTGGTGTGGGCACCTCCCCACGGGGTGCAAGCGGATCTCAGCATTCCCTGTGGGCCCCATGGGATGCAGGGGCACAGCTGCTCCACCATGGTCTGCACCATGGCCTGCAGAGGAATCTCGGCTCCAGTGCCTGGAGCACCTCCACTCCCTCCTTCTCCACTGACCTCGGTGTCTGCATGTTGTTTTCCCTCACACACTCTCATCTCCTCCTCCTCCTCTGGCTAAAAATGAAGTGCGTGCACCCATTGTTGTGATTTCTCCTTAAATACATTATCACAGAGGCGTAACCACCATCTCTAATTGGCCCAGCCTTGGCCAGCAGCATGTCCATCATCTTCAGAGCCATCAAAGATTGGCTCTGATGGACATGGTGAAAGCTTCGAGAAGCTTCACACAGCAGCCATCTTTGTGGCCCCTCCCCCACTAGCAGAAACTGGGCCAAGCAAAACCAACACAGTGGTGAGACCAGTAAAACCTGATTTCCTATGAATTTTATATTCCTTATGCCCCTATCCCAATTCAAATGCTTGCTCCATCAGATTTCCCCAAGCTCATCTCTCCCAGAATTATTTCACTGCATTACTGTTTCACAAACTTTTCCACTGTACCCTCAGGACAAAAACCCCACATCTTAAAAATGGCATCTGTAAGGCTTATGCTGATTTTAAGCACTGTCATCTGATTATTACTAACACTTTTGACAATGATGTTGTTTTTTATGTTGGTTTTCTTCCAAATTACTAGCAGGCTACTCTCAAGTTCTGCAACTTCAATGCAGAACTGTGAAGCCTGTGGACTATTGAACATTATTCAAAATCAGTTCTAAAGGTTACATGATTTCTTTGGGCACCTAAAAGGGCACAAAAGTAGCACCTGATAAGTGATAGAATAAGAAGGTTTATATTACCATGCTCTTAGGGGAAGCACACTTGGGAATTTAGTCAGATTGTCAGCTAAACTGAGGCAGCTATTAGGCTTGCTGCCAGAGGAAACCAGCAGATGTAAGAAAGGAGCACTGTGCAGTCACCTCTATACAGCTTAATTTTACACCCAGATCTTGTTCAAATGTAAGGTATTTTCCCACAGACCTCTCCTACATTATGAGATCCCTTGTAGTTTCAAACTCTACTGAAAAAAAAATATCAGGTTTTATTGCATTCCTCTCTTCAAAAAACCCCTCCCCTCAAATTCAGCCTTTATAGTACCAATATTTTATTTTACTTACTAACATTTTGTTTCATATTTCATGAAGCCTGCCAGTTAACTGCTTTGTAAAGTTTATAAATCACAGAGATGAACACATTCATGTATAATTAAATAAGGCTTTGAAAGACTGTTTTCTGCATCTACAGTTCTTTAAGCGTTTACATAACCTAGCACATGTACCTCCCACCCAAGGCCAATATTTTGAGCAAAGGAATACTTCATTTTCTTGTTCAAGTAATTTTTATAACATATTGACAGAGATTTGAGAAAAAAAAATACTGATGTTAATTCATCCATCTGCTTTGGGGTTTGTAAACAAGATTAGAAATTCTCTGCAAAAATGAGGAGCTTGCTATTATTAAGCTATTGTAATTCATATACTGTTATTTTAAAGCAGGATATACAGTTTCTTCATCAAGCTAACTTTAAATGCCTTACATAGCAGGTAAATCTCAGGGGAAATATAAGAAAATATCTCACATATCAAACACACCATGGAGACTAAATTATCTGGTATGGGAAGAGGTAAGGAGATTGTTACTTTCTCACTTAGCACAGTACATAGCAGCACAAAACAGGTGAGAGGAGAGCTGCTGTGCTGATTGCTTGCACAGTCCCTCTCCAACCCTCATTAATTTCCATTTTTCACACTCTGTTTACTTATCTTGCATACATTAGTGCTAATGACTGTTCAAAAGTGTCAGATACCACACTATGAGCTTCATTTTCTTTAATATTTTAATTATATTAACATTCTTCTGTACAATTAGTAGTCATATCTGTTCAAATCATTACATCCTTCATGCAGTTAGTCTCCTTAAAAGTGCTTTTCATTTCACAACTCTGTCCTCTTTTAAGAGCAGCCTGTGAGAGACTGAAATGTTAAAGGTTAATCACTCAAAACAATTGGCCATTTCTGGAGATGGCAGGGTGCTTTGCCCAGGCCAGGTTTGCATCCCCCCTTCACCAACCAAAGGACAGGAGAGTTTTTGTATGTGTGGTGGCGAAACTTCTAATCCCCATAAGGTAAATGGTGAACAATGCCAACCCTTGCCTCAAAAGTAGTGTTGTGTACATATTTATTAGTACATATGTTAGTCTACATAACTTACCACTTGAAGTAATAACATTTTAGAAGGGAGTATGTCGATACTGTTTTAAGTAACAAAAATAAGTGAGGCTGAAGTAAAAACACATATAACAATTAAAAGTTATTTCCCTACTTTAAGACTGAAAGCTAATACTATCTACATAAAATAGTTCTGTAACTAACACTGCAATCCCAGTCAAAATATATTAGTAGCTGTCCTAGATAAAGACAACCACTTGATCTGACTGTACAGAACTGAACCACACACCATAGCTCAGTGCCAAGGCAAATATCATGTTTGCGGTGTTATGTAACACATGCACACTACAGGGTTATCACCAGGATATCAATTTTCAGCGGTTTCAAGATGGTAATACTGAATTATGAATTAAAATCAGAATAAAAGGAGTGAAGAATCTTTGACTCCTTCACTTTGAACAAACTTTTAATTAGAATCAGTGTGACACATACTTTTAAAACTTTTAGTTGCGCTTGATTTTCTCATTTTGCACTTTGGAAACTCACATAAAACATGCTATATTGTATATAAAATGAATGTAAACAACATAAGGTATAAGTAATAATCTAAAATACAGAATCAGAGAGGATGAAGAAGACCTCCAAAATCATCAAATCTAACCTCTGACCTAATACCACCATGCCCACTAAACCATATCATGAAGTGCCACATCCAGTTCTTTTTTCAACGATTCCAGGGATGGTGACACCACCACTTCTCTGGGCAGCCTGTTTCAGTGCTTTACAACCTTGTTGGTGAAGAAATTTTTCTGCCTATCCAACCTGAACCTCCCAATTTCCCAAGGTACAGCCTGTGGCCATTTTCCTTTGTCCTATCACTGGCTGCCTGGGAGAAGAGGCCAACTTTCACCTAGCCACAACCTCCTTTCAGGCAGCTCTAGAGAGGAATAATGCCCCCCTCCAAACCCCCTTTTCTCCAGACTAAACAGTTCCAGCTCCCTCAGTTGTTCCTTACAGGACTTGTGCTCCAGACCCCTCATCAAGTCTATTGCCCTTCTCTGGGCTCACTCCAGCACCTCAATGTCTTTCCTGTAATGAGGGGCCCAAAACAATACAGGATCTGAGGTGTGGCCTCACCAGTGCCAAGTACAGGACGACAAACCCGACCCTGGTTATCATATAATCACTCATCTTTAGGAATTGGTTTACATACATAAGAATATTTGACTTTGGAAATTCCAGTCTAAACGTCTGAAGTTATTCAACAAAAGTATCTCCTTCTGTTGATTTTATGTTTGGATATCAGCTATTCTTTAAATTGATTTTTGAGCTCCAAATATGGAATTGCCAATTCTGTTGTCAAAGAAATTTACATGGAATGGAAACAGAGGGGCTACACTTACCCGTAACACTGGTCTTATCTCTGCTAACCCCAGTGACCACTCGCCAGAGGGAAACCTACTGAGCCTGTTTCCTATAATATTATCAGACAGTCTTTCTGACAGTATCTATCTAAATGGACTGATGATTTATAATGCTTGCATAGCCTTTTCATTCTTGAGATCAACCTAGAACATACTCTGTACTCTATTTGTTCTTTGAGGAGGCATAATTTGAGATAATCAGTTGCATCATACTTGTTTAATCTGCATGCTGCTAGTCCAGAAGGTAAGAGGGCTGGCTAATGCTGTCTGGTGCAAAGAAGTATCTCCAGAAAGCAAAGTAACTGCACGACCATTTGAGACAGATCACTTGACAGCAGCTCGATGTGGCAGGGTTTAGGCTGAGATTAAAACATTGTACATGTCTACACAGAGATCTGCACATCTGCAGGAGAAGTCTGAGCACCCTGCACAGTCAATGGGAATCGGGCAGCAGAGCCTGTGAACTCAGGCGTCCTCTTGGCTCCACTGCCTGAAGAGCACTGAACTCCACCAACTATAACAGCAGCTCAGACACATCACACATTTATAGTTACCGTATGCAGTCTCCTAAAACCTGTGTGCTATAATTTTAGCCGGACGAGCACTTCATGTTTCAAATTTAGACTAATGAACAAGAATTATCCTGGAAAGAATAAAAGACAAATTAGACCCTCAAATAACTTTCAATTGCAACAAATTTCTATTGTAACTGACTCAGGTGGCATTTTCCCAACACTCCCAGATGGCACATATCACTAATAGCTCTTAATTATCACTCAATATTCCAAGTAAATTGGAACTTAAATTATCTGTCTTCACACTAATCTCTGCTTATTCTGATCCTCACACATTAAAATTAATCAGATCATCCTACATTTTAAATGCTGAACATAACAGAACTAAAGAACATCATAGTAAAAATAGGAATGGAGACTTTACATCCTTTCTATTGACAATGGCCACATAATCAGAGGACATTATTTATCACAAACTCACTCCAGACTTGTTAGAAACCCCAAATGTAATTATGCAACCCCAAAATTACATTCCTACAGCCCTTCCTTTGTGATGGGTAAAAAGATGCAACAAATTCACAGAGTCTGGCATCACCAGACTCAGTACAGGTCATAGTGCTACTTGAAAATATGACAAGAAATAGTTTTTCTCCATGTGACAAAGATGATAAGAACATACTCTAACTGAAATGTTCCCACACTGTTGTCAGACAAATAATGGGATTAAATGCCTAGTTAATCTCAATTTTCCCCTAAGAAGATAAAGGATAAGAGATCTTAAGTGATATTTTTCTTATCTGTGTAAATTTCTACAGTTATTGGTTTAATTTTTAGTTTGAGAGAAAAATTATGGACATTTTTGTGATTGATAAAATGAGTTGACTGTGAAATCCCAAAATTGTCTAAGATTCCTGAGTATAAATTCAGTCATAAGGGAAAAGAGATTTCCACTAATACCAGAAGTAAATATGAACTTTATGAGGAATTTCACTCTTACCCCCTCAAAATCGCAAAAGAAAATGCTTTGTAGAGTACTGGCACTCTTTCAACCTCCACCATTACACACAGTATATACTTTATATTACAGAACAGAAAACTGAACCCAAGGAAATCTAGATTATGGATTTAACAGATGAACTCCCATATTTATATCAGCCCTTTTACAGTCACAATAAATGTTGACATTTCTCCTTCAGAAAAAGACAAACTCATAAAGCCATTTGGCAAATCTGTGTTCAAGAGTAATTAATGAATGCTCATGCATTTTCTCCAACTAACCCCTGTTCTGATGCCTGAAGCTAATTCCATACATATATTTCATATGAGTACATACAAGCTTGAAACATATAGATACTGATTTTTCTTATTTACTATTAACTTTCATTCTGGCAATCAAAGCAATGACTAACAGACATAGAGAAATGAATGCTTAAAACTGTCAAATTTTTTTAGCTTCCTAAAATATGCATCATTCAAAAATTCATTTTTTTTTAAAAAAGGTGAATGCTCTCATATATTACTATACATAAATATCTATGTGTACGATACAAGTACATTATACCTTAGAATTATTACAGTAGTATATTATCTGTCTTGCATTTTATACTATCATCCATTAATGTATGCAAGAAGAGAAAAGGAAAGGACTAAAGGAGGGAATAAGAAAAAAATTATTTTAGAAATTTCACACAAATGTACAGAACCCATCTTTCAGGTCACAAAGAGAGCTGCACCTCAGGCAAATGCCTGAAAGTCAAACGAATTTATGTATTTATTTTTAATTCTCAGTCTTCAAAATGGTCAGAAGAGAAACAGGGCTATCAAGGACCTTTCAAATAAATAAACCGACCATAAACCAGCTGCATTTATGTGCATTATGTGCATACGGCCACAAGGTGGCTCTCAAAACTCAGGATTGAAAACTGACTCAAAAATGAAATAAAAATCTCGATTAGCTTTGTTTTCTTAAAATTGTAACTGATATGTTTCACCTCCCTTATTCTTAGACACATTTATTTCCACACTAGGAAAATATTTTGAAGATATTTTGGATTCCAACAGAGAGGTTTCCAGGCTCAATCTATAACAAGTATCGTTTTCCTGTAGTCACTTCTTCCTCCCAGAATCGAAGCCCTTTTGATAGTTGGAATTCATATATACCTAACTGAAATGACTTATATGCTGCTTTTGATTAAATTAGTTGTCAACTATTTACCAGTACCAGTTCTGTTTCATGATGAAAACTACGAAGCCTTTACCTAGAACATGAATTTGCACATGGACAACATTTATAGATCTTTCTAATATGTTCTAGCTATATTATTTATGTTGTTAACTATCACTATATTTTTCCTTTTTCAGGCTTGTTAATAGTTGTGGGGTTTTCTGGCAATCTTTCACCCTTTTCTGTAATTATTTTTGTTACAAAAAAATCTGTTTTCATTCAATATCTGTTTTCCCCGCAAGTGTGAAAATTTGAAATGTAAAGAAATTTGAACAGGTAAGAAAAAATAATAAATAGGGCTATGACTGTCAACTCGGTAAATCTGACAGTACTCAGTACATATGCGATGCTGAATCAATGAATTATAGACCTGTACAGCACTCTGAAAAGTACAGGAGTCTCTTAGGACACTCATCTTGGATATTTTCCTTAGACAAGAGATGTTGGTGGTTGCTTCAAGGAATATATCTCCTCAGAGGAACAAAATCTAAGAGAATACCTGAAAATAACCATTACAGCTATTTTGTAACTACAGGCCAATGGAGGAGGAAACTGGGTATGTTTTCAATGTTACAAGGCAGTACAAACACATTTTAACTAAGCTCTAACTATCGAAAAAAAGCCCAGAAAATAATTTCTGAGTGTAAGGGATCATTAAAAGAATTATAAGCAATACTGGTGTATCTATATAAGGGTTTTAAATCCCGGAATCACTGGGATAAATTCACATTTTCCTATTGCATTCAGTTCCAGAAGCTTGCAGAAAATCCACATCTGCAAAAAGTTAAACACTGTGCTGTGTTTTCTCTATGAAACACTATTTTGTGCTGTATTAAGTTGTGTCCTTAGGGCTTACTCCAAAGCCAACAGTCTATTTTCTATTAGTTTTAGTATGTTTTCCAATGAGATCCTTCAACTGTAAACCAGCTAGGACGCTGTTCAATTATTCAGCAATACTACAGTTTAAATGAAAGCAGGGAAATACAATATTAATGGTTTCAAACACTTCAGATTTCTGATTGTTGTCCTTGATAAACATACAGAGCACAATACTTGGAAAAAGTGATCACTGGAATCAAAGACTTTGCACTAGAATTCTACATTTGATTACAAAACTCATGCATATCAAAGACAGAGGTACCCTCATAGAAATAAAATGTACAGCATTTTTTAATCCTTGATGCAATGGCCTTTGATTCCTGAGCTTTTATTATTATTATTACAAAAATTTTGAAAGGCTTTTGCAATGCTTTTGATACTCTAAATTCAAGAACCTCAGGGTTTGCCATCCCATACTAGGTTTTTAGCATTTTGTCAACAGTTCTCAGTATTATAGAACTTCTAAGTTTTATAAATCACAGTTTTGGTCTACTTAGAAGAAAAAAGACAGAGAGGAATCCCTAGCACATTAATTACTCATTAGAGGTCATAGCAACAACGACAGTTTTGCACATCACAAATTCAAATTTCATCTCATAGTGTTAGCACTCACAGATCATACAACATGCCCTAGAGAAAAGGACAGATCCTCCAGAGCAGTGAGCAGAAATCAACATGGCTTCTTAAAAAAACGCTGGTCAAGATAATTTCTCAAATAGGTAACATTTTTATGTATTTACAGAAGATCTTACATTCCCTTATTTTGAAAAAAACCCACTATAAGTGAAAACTGAGCAGCAACCAGCAAACATTGCCCCTCAAAGAACCAAGACGCTGCAAGCTCTTCTGGTCACAAGGACTTTGCTGGTGTGTAGGGTGGACTATTTCAGGTCTCAGCAGCTGTACACATAACATCTCTCCCCAGGTAACAACTATTGTGTCAGCCCTATTTATTTTTCTTCTCTGAAGATATTTTTTGATTGCCTTAATTTTTTTTTAAACTTATTTTTAGCTATGCAAACTTCATTTTGGTTTTAGTCCTGCTGTGTCTACTGGGAAACATGGATAATTTGCTATTTTTTTTTTAGAATCCTTGCTAAGCTTCATCAAAATCTTCCCGTATTTAAGGAATTTGCTGGCCTATATTGACATTCGTTTCAGTGACCCCCATTTTTGCAATTTCTGCCTTCTGTCACTGAAAAAACTCACCAGACGAGTTGTGCAAAAAATTTTGAAATCCCTTGTGTAGTTTTCTTCCAGAGGTGGCAAAGCACCACAATGCAGCAAACAACTATCATGTACAAATAACTATTTTCAGTAATGCTTCAAATATGTTTCAATGTTCTAATGTTTCTCAAGTTCTAGAAGTTTAAAAAATTTTCATTTTTTAGTTTTGCTGGCTAAAATTAATTCGTTATCAACTTCTACTGGTATTGTCCAGAGATGAAGGTCTGATAAGTGGAATGGGAAACATTAATTTTTCTAAGAATTCATAGTTAAGCACTGAAATTCACAAGCCTCCTAATACTGCTGTCTTCCTATTTGCACTATTCTAGCACCTTCTCACAAACTATATACTTTGAAATCTGCATTCCATATTTTTAGCAATTTTATTTTCATTTCAAAATACACAGTAAGCTTAATTTTGTTAACTACCAGTTTTTATTATAGTTCATGCCCAGCTTGTGTATACTCTACACTTGTCAAAAACATGATGCTGTTGGTCTGGTTTCCATTAGCATAATACATAATTTCTAGTTCCAGTGTTTTACTCAAATGAGCCAAAAATTACTAACATGGTACATGTAGAAAGATGTATCCAAATGCATATTTATATGATGTTCATTCAAAAAATCTCAGTTGTGGCATCAAAATACTATCTATCTTTCAGATTTTTATGTTTTTTGGGAAATGCTCTATAATCTGTTTCTGTTCATTTTGAGGCAACAATAAAAAAGTTTCTGAAATAATTGAATTCTTCAAAAGAGATTTGGCAAATTTAGGCAAAATTATAACTTCACTTTGATAAAGGTGACATGCAATGGTATCTGTACATTCCAAAGTGTAGCAGTTTGTGGCTTTATACAATAAAACGCTTTCCTCCAAGACCATGATTTCCAACAAGTAGGGATTCTTCTGATTCTTGTCTGACTTTTGAAATTCCAGTTCAAAGGATCTTAAGATGAATTCAAAACAACCAAGATAAAAGAAGGTAAAACTAATCTTGCAGATACCTAGGCTTCCATAAAAGATATAAACCAGAGACTGAATATACATGTAACACAGCTTAGACTAGACAAAGAAATACATGGCAATAAATATTTGGCAATTCTCTAAAAAAATCTCCATAACTTTCCAGAAATATGCTTAATTACTTTTCAACTTATTTTGTTTTCTCCAAAGCACCTCCGACTCTCAGTATGGAATTAATGGAATGTGGATCCAATTGAAATCACTCCTTCTTTACGTTTGCTTCCAATTGCTCTTTCATTTAAAAGTCTCAAAAGTGTGTGCTCCTTTTACTCATTATTTCCCAACTTGTTTTAACTAGATGTCACTGCCAGCTTCAGTGCAAAAACACTTCTGTCCAATTCTGATCAACTCTACATCTTGTGCAAATAAACTAAAGGAATAGTTAAAAAGCCCACCCAAATTTGCTTAAATGATGATATTTGGGGGAGCTGGAAGCGGAAATTAGATGACAACTGAAATAGTCAACATACATACCTAAAAATTCCATCAAACCATAATGAAACTAATATTTGAAAAGTTTTATTATTTTGAAAATGAATGAAATCAAGAATATTAACTGAAAAGTAATATTTTTCTCCATTTGTTAAGAAAATCATGTTTGCTAAATGAAAAACTGAATCGAGCATCTAAATATACCTTGGTGAATCTATTTACTTGCACTTATTCTAATAATGTTTTTAAAGACACAGTGTGAGATAGTTTCCAATACTGCAGTGATGTTTTCTGTCAACTTAGGTATTTATGAGAATGTATTTTTCAATTATAATGATTCAAACCCTTAAATTTATTTTAAAATCACAGTTTAAAGATAGCCTATACATGTATTGTTTTACAATATAAAAACAAATTTACATGAATCCTCAGGGAGCAAAAGGAACACAGTCAGTTAACAGTGATACTCTGAAAGAAAAACATCAAGCAACCCTAGAAAAAAGCACATATATTTATTCTACAGGATAACTGTGAACTACACGTCCTGTTCTGAATTTTATTTCAGTAAAGACAACTACAAAGGGTGCTCTCTGATGGCCTGAATCTTTAAAGCAAACACCAACCACTTAAAAAAACCAACACACCACATCCTTCATTTACAACCCTGAAGAATAGTGCTTTGAGATGAACCTTTATAAGTCAAGTGTGATGTTAGAGGAAAAACTAAAATCAAATACAATTCACTGGACCTTGCAAAATTTACTTTCTTTATTTACTGTAGAAGAAATCAAACACATTTGCTAAAATAATGTCAATCACTGAACAGCCTCAAGCCTTTTGGAGGACATTATAACTACCATGAAATACAAAGTACAGCTGATCAAAAAGCAGCATTGACTGTCGGTGTACAATGAAGAAACCCTTCAAATTGTTAACTTTTCAATCATTTCTCTTCATTACTAACAGTTACTGTAGCTACACTATTTCCTGACAAATGAACTCCTAAGTAGATAGGATCCCTTTAAACACTATTTTCTAGTCAGTATATGATTTCCATACAAAGGTACTAAAACTGCATGTGATCAGAACCATTTGTCAGTATGGTTTTGTGCATCTTATACAGAAAAGGTGCCTGAAAAATGTTGTCTACAGTCATACTGTGTAGTATTCCACAAGGTTACACACTGTAAACTAGAACTAACTGGGACATTTTGGAAAAGGAAACGAGACCTAGGGGTCAGCACTAAATTAAGCCGCTTTTTTTTTTTCTTTCCCTGGAACAATCCCTAAGGATTAAAAGCAGTTGAAAACAGGCTGAAGCAACCAAGCTCTTTGGAGGAGGGCTGAAAAGGGGCTAGGGCAGAGAGCACTTATGCTGACTTTAATGATATCTATAATTTCTTGCTGGAGTGTTCACCACTAACCAGATATTGCCAGCCTTTGAACCTGTTACATGACAGAGCAAAATGAAAAAAAAGGAGCTTTATCCTCTTATAATACCTCACATATTTTTAATATACACCTGAACTTTGATTACAGATGGTGAAAACAAGCATTGGCAAAAATGAAAAGTGGGTAGTAGGCTGTACTACTGAAGTAGAAAGAGAGCAGTCCTGGTCTCCAAACTTGTGAATATGAAAACAATCACACTGTTGTTGTTTTTGCTTTTCCCTCTCAAATGTCTCGGAAGTTTCCAATTTGTTTCTTTATGATTAGGATAGCTATTCGATATCCAAATACACTTGATACAGTGAATGAGATTTCAAGCTGAAATCCTCTTATCCAGGGAAGCTATTGATTACTAACTACTGGGAAAAGACACAGCAAACTTTTTCTTTTTGATCTGGATTACATGTTAAAACATCCTAGCAGCTAACTGAAGGAGATTTTCACAGTCAAAGAAAAAAAGAATGTCGCATGGCTTTTCTCTCTCAGTGCCCTGAAGGAAGTTACAATATTAGGAAAGACAAAGAGATCACAAATGCTTATGTAAGAATAAGAAATAGCTAAGAATGCATAGGAAAATTGTAAAAAGTACTTTACCTTTAACACATTCACTTATTTAAATCAGTTAGTTTTACAGTAATATCAACATTTAAGCTGATTTAAAAGGAAAAGAAAATACACATATGCTGCTACTGACTGTACAAACCCCTGTGACTGCAGCATCAACTAAATAATTTGTTAGAGCTACTCATTACAGCAAGCAATGTCATAGCCTGACATCAAGGAACCCCTATTGGCCTAATATTCTTCCCATATAACACAGAGAAAGAAGTTTCAGTATATTTTAATCAGTCATTTAAAATAGGTCTTGGATTTATAGATAATTACCTATTAAAGACATTCTTTTAAACAGTATAACTGTGAATTTCAGTTTCTATATTTTGAAGCACTAATAAAGAACACATTTATTTACCTTAAGGTCTGAATTTACTGAATGCAAATACTGCACTACCTTGCAGAAGACTGTGGTAGACTTCATTTAAGGAGAGAAGTTTAATCATGTTATGACAACAGTTTCAAATGATCTTACTAAGCGCATTTAGTGTTTAATAGGAAATTTTGTCAACAATGAAAGGGGATGCTATAGGCAACGCATTATCCCAGAGTTTATCAGAGCATTTCCATGGAGGATTAGTAAGAAAAGGCATTAAATCTTATATTTACAGTGGCTAAATCCATTACTGATTTTAACCTGAATAACTCTGAAATAGCTGAGAAGTTCTGTACAAAAGCATAAAATGTCTTTTAGTAGTTCCTTGAAGAAAAACATCAGCACCCCTGTCAGCTGTATTTGCAACCTCAGAGATCATTCTAGAAAAAGGTTTGCTAACCCATTTTTCTTCTAGGAGATTCATTACTAATGCGGTGCAGCTTCTAGAAGTAGAACAAATATTCATGAGGTGGCTTTCCAGCGATAAACAGGATGAAACTAAGCATTGTTGCATATCAAGTTGACACTCAAGATAGATAAAACAGAATATACGATCAAGCCCATACATTTGGCAGGGGGGGAAAGTCCATTTTATTTTTTCACAGAGGACTGTTACTCGTTACCTCAGTGCTGTAACTATCAGAGCTTGAGAGACAAGACAAGAAGTCTGAAGTCCTTGGATAAGAGGCTGATTTTCACAAATATAGTTGATAACAGAATTCAATCAATACCATCTATTTTATACCTTCTGATTTATAATAAAAACATTAGACAATTCCGGTAGACTGTAAACAATACACAGGAGCACATAGAGATCAAACCAAAAATAGGACTACAAAGTTAAAGCTGTGCAAATACAATTTCTAGCACGACACATAAAAAGTAACTCTTATAATAACAGAAATATACATCAAACTTCAAGTGGTTTACCTTTTTAAAGGTCAGGAAAAGCAAAAGCAAAAAGAAATTGTTTATTGTTTCTGTCAACTTTTTATTTCAGTTTACAACAGTTAACACTTAACTTTAATACCTAGGAGTACTGCTAAAAAACCTGAAGGCAATATTTTTTTATTGTTCACAATATCTCGCTCTGTAAATAGGCCTCCCCAGAATCTAAGTGTCTATCTGAATAACAATGCTAAATTCCACAGCTCAGGATTCATTAAAACAGTGGAACCACTCTATAGAGAACACATTTTTCTTTAACCCATCAATTGTTAGGACCATATCTTATCATGAATTTTGTCTCTGACCTTCAAGCAGCATTACTGAATAAAATATCTCACGGAAGAAATACAGAGAGCTTCATTCCCTTCTCTCAGAGATAATTAGCAAATCGTTTTCAAAAGTAAAAAAATATAGTAATTATAAAACAAATAGGAAACTTCAATATATGTTTGACATTTATTATATCCTAATGTATTTGAATACATATTCTCATTTTATTTTTATAGTTTTTTTAATGGCATATCAAATATTAGATATGTTATTAGTAAAACAAAAATAAAATGAGGATTGCTCCGAAATAATTAAATGTCAGGCAAATGATTACACATTAAATATTTGATGAATGCTCTCTAAAAATTAATTTCTAATAGTTTAAAAATGTTTGACAGATAATTAAGAGGATTAGTAATTGCTTTCAGATTTTTAAGGCCAGTAAAGAATACAATGCTTTTAACTATTCTGGTTTTTAAAGTTAATGCTGTGAAATAGCCTTCACGTCCACTTGCTGTCTCTAGACTAGAACATGCATGATTGGGGTATTACTTATTCTTGTAAATCATATACCAGATTTCAGATTATTCTAAATATGTTATTCATCCATTACAGTGAAAACTGCATACAGAATACAAAATAAGGACTGTACTACATTATCAAGATTATTCTCTGCAGGTATTGCTAAATTTCTTGTCAAATGAATGGCAAGACTGAATGGCCTGCAGTCTGATAAATTTGGGAATGGTGCCAATAAATATCCATTTATACAAGATAGCTCTTGTCAGACAAACATGATATTATCATTATGAAGCTTACATTATCACTCTGCATCACACAGCACAGATATAATACAGTTAGACTTCTGCCAGAAATTTCATTTATATGGTGCGGTATTGGGAATTAAGTACTATATAAAATGAATTTCATTTATTAAAGAGATTAAAATTAGGCAATGATGATCAATGAAATTAATTGTATATAGAAGCTTTCATATGACAGAATGTCAATGAGTTTCTTCAGAGATCCAGTTTGACCTATGGATATTTAATATTTGTACCAGTGATCAAAAATTTAAAATATGATCATGCTGATTAAAGGTACAGTTTGGAAATCAGAAGCACTCTGAAGGAATGGTAAATGCTTGCAAGGGCAGATCAGTTCCACACTGCCATCTGCCTCACCTACAAGTGAGCTTTGAGATATCAGCGAACAAAGAAACCAGGTCATGTTTGGAGAATGGATTTTAAAAAGAACCCAGAAAAGCTCTTATAAGTCAGGTGTTTTATTGTGTTAATACTCAATTTATTGCATAAGGGGTATCTGATTTGTAGTATAAGGTGTAAAAACTGCTGTGCCAGGTCAGACACACTATCTAGAGCAATAGTTTCTCTGAACAGCAAATGCCTAAGGAAGAGGAGCATATGAATATACTTCCTAGTATATATTCTTGGCTACTGCAAGTTTGCCATTGAAAGACTTACTGAGTATCTTGATCTACCTCTAACAACAAAAAATCAGAATTTAAATGAATAAAAAGTTTCTCAGGGGAGCATAAGATCCTGGGTCTAGAGCACTAGGCAGGCCAATTCAGACATGAAGAATTACATGTGTCAAGGCTATAAACATTTTAGAAATTGTTACTGGAGCTCAAACAGAATTTCGTGCCTTGCTCAATTCCCTACATCACATTATAAACATTTCACAACAGCTGGTCCTTCTTGTACACAAAAACGATGAATCCATTAGTGTGTCCCTGCAGTATTTCTACAGCTCTGACTTGTTCTGCTTAGAACCACAGTTGCCTGCAATAACAACAGGGTTTTTATTCTGACAGTTGTAATGGCAGAAAACTGTACAGTTGTAATTCCTGATGACAGTCACTTAAGCCTATATATGCAGGCTCTGCCTGTACACCTCTGTGGAAGTGAAGTTCTTATTTTGGCCAGTAAACCTCTCCAGCATTAGAACTACCACTGAAGGAGAAAACTTTTATGCTTTCAGGCTACCTGAATGTAGATGTGTATTGTACTTGCTTCAGACAGTGCTATTCCAGCCTTTGGTGTTTAAGTTCAGGATGGGTTATTGGAGAGAAAGCAAAAAGTTAAGGAAAACAACCAACTTCATACCCAGCTTGACTTCACTGTGCTTGTTACACTTTGAAATCTTTTGAAACATTAGTGCTGAAAGTTCCTGTGAGAGACTACATGATTGCAAAGCCCTTTGGTAAGATGCATGTAGTGCTCTTGTTATAGCTATTTCTGTTAGAAATATTTACTGCTGAGAAAGAAAAAGAAAATTTAGACTGAACAGTAATAGTTTTAATAACAACCCACCACATGCTCTAATCACTGAAATCTTTGGTGTACTCATAAGTCTTCATATGTAAGAGCCTTAATTGCTCAGCAAAATGTTGCTAGCATATTACTCATTTTATGATTATTGATGGCTGTTTATGCACAGTTGCTGCATTGGCAGAGTATATATCTTATTTGATTAGTATCTTTATTGTGCTAACTGTATATAAATAAAAATATGTCTCAAAGATACATGCTGTGACATAATTATTTCAATACATTATATTCATGTTAGTTTAAATAGCAAGTTTCTGATGAACAGAGAACACATATTCCCTTAACATCTCAAAAACTCTTTTTGTAGACAACAGATATTGGATAACAGAGCCAGATTTGATAAAATACTTAATTCTTATTGTAAATAAAATTAATATCATTTATCTTTGTTTATTGAATATATCTTAAAAGAGGACAAATGGAAGTAAGTTGATAAAAGTTAATAAGAGTGTTTTGCTACAGATTTCGGTATGACTAGGCCCTCATTCTATTTTTAGAATTGTCATTACTGATTTATTTATGTGTGTCAATCAAGCAGCCCTTAAATACACTGCACTGTCTAATTTGTATAAAATAATAACAATTGTAATAACAATAATATTTTCCCCCAATATCTAGATCATATTTACATGTGCAAGAAGGAAAATCATCTGAATTTACACTCATGTAATATGTGCATATGACACACTGATCACTGGAAGAATTTAATGAGTTCTTCTGTCTCTTGATAACCATTGCAAGACTCAGGACAGAGACAAGAATGTTATGTGATCTCTGCTTGAGAACGCAATTCTCTCATTCATTGCTATGTGTCGTGGTTTAGGAGAGGTACTCCCCAATTTACTGTTCCCACTGAGTCTCCAAACCATGCACTTGCCTGCTTCTCCCCCTCCCACAGCCTCCCCTTGTCTCCTCCTCCTGTGCTGGAGAGGAGAATTGAAGGCACAACAGGTAAAGATCACAGGTTGAGACAAGAACAATTTAGTGGAAACAGCAATGAGAGAAGAAAACAAACAGTACCACCAACAATAGTAATGACAGAGGGTACAAGGAAGAGGGGAACAATTCACAGGTGACTGCTGGAACTCGGTATTACCTGACTGCTCCCGTGGCTACATGACCAGAAGGAACCCTGTCTTCCTGCAAGAGATTCCTTTCCCCCTGCCCCCAGCAATGATGTGAGTTGGTACAGAATAATCTCCCAGTCCCCTCCTGGTCACTGAAAAATTTAATCCTGTCCTGGCCAGAACCAGGACACAATGGTCTTCACACCTCTTCCTTCTAATCTGGTTATAAATTTGTTCTCTTATTAAGAGTCACACTTCTTAGTCTTGCTTTCCCCGACAATCATCACCAGCTTGGTTTGTAACTACATTTTTTGCCTCATCTTCCACACTCTTCCTAGGTACTAATTCTTAAGAACTCTTAAAATTATATTGGGGAAGATTCCATAATTTCTCACATTACATTTCCATGCTTCAGGTTTGCCTGTAAGAACACTTGGAAGTGTGTATCATTAGTACTGATCTTATCTACAGCTTTCCCTGAAAAAGGATGATGCTTATATTTGCATATTAAAAGAGCAGTATTCCCACATAAGAATTCAAATTCCCTTGGGAGTTTGCTTAGAATAACCAGTACATTTCACATGAACCTGTATAGTGACAATGTTTTACTTGCATTTTTCTATGAATAGCATGTAAAACTTACAATTTAAGTATTCATTTTCATTTACCTCTCTCTTTCCCAGTTTCTTCCTCACTTCCTAATCATGATGCCAAAACATCACTGCATTCAATGAAGGTGAACACCTCCCCATTCCAGCCGTTTCTTCAGTGTAAAAGCAGAGAGATTTATCTGCTTCATGGGAGCTTCCCAGCAGATTCTACTATGTAATTCTCTAAATAAGCCAAAGACTGCTCTATCAAAGATCACAATCCTAGGTCTCACTGTTTACCATCACAACCTTCCTCTGAATACTGTGCTCAATCACTACAATGAAATTTGCCATTCATGGAAACAATTGTCACCAATTCTTGGGCAGCCAAGTAGGGGTCTGGCTGGACTCAAAAGCGGTCTCCAAGTGTAGGCTATGAACCTCATGGGTTGCTTGAATAATGCCACTATCCCAGATAATGGTTGAACACGAAGTGGAGGGGCTTCTGCCAGTATCTACTAGTAAGTCACAACCACTACCTCCACGTAGACATACAGACCACAACAGATCTCAGCCAGAATCTCCCTGTCCCTTCCTTCCTGCTCCAACCTTGAACCAGACAGGAGCTGCACATGTCCAGTTTCACAGTGGAGCTCTGCACAAAGATCAAACTAACAGAGAGCACAACTCCCTCTCCTCCACTTCCCTGCCTGTGCTTTCCAGTATGATACATTTGATGCATTGCCTCAGACTTGTAATCTACTGCTATATCCACAATAACTATTATATCACATCAAAACATATTACACATATTCCAAACGGGTTTATAATCTTTCTCTGTGGCAGTTTTGTGGTTTCCATCTACACAAGAATATGCTTTCTAATGATTTTAATCTAATTTAATTAATTAATGAAAAGTAAAACTAAAGATACAGGAGCTGTTTTCACTGACATACACAGTGAGTTGGGTTACTTCTTTGGCAGATACCTCACAAAATATGCACTGCTGAAATCAGCATCAAATTTTTCTTCATTTCTTTAGCAATAATTTTGACTGTCTAAGTAAGCACTAGTATTTCTTGTATTACCATTAAAAAAATTACATTATTTTTAATAAATGAAGAGTTTCAGATTTTGCTCTACAAAAACTAATAAAAAAAAGTGCAGCATTAGTTACCATTAAAGTGGAAACATGGGGTCTCCAAGTTCAGGATTGATGTTATTTTTATAACGCAGTAGATACTAGCATTGACTAGAAAAAGAAGGGCTTTTTAATATGCTATTTTATGGAATATAAAGACATCAACTTATAAGAGCATAGTTTTAAAATATTTATTATAACTCTCAGAAGCATCTCAACAAAAAGAACATATTTGATCCTGATTTTACAGTTCTCTAACATTTCAGAAATCTGATTCTACAAATTGTAACATCTCTGCTCCATTCATAATTACTAAGACTGAATGAATCTTTTCACATTCTCTTCAAAGGTATATAATAAGGCAACATATTTTCATTACAACTAATGACAGACACAAGAATCTAAAACCCTCAGAAAATTCTAATTCACAGGGGTCCAAAATATTGAAGAGCTTATCAATACATTTGCCAGTGTGAGAAGGTATCTCATATATGTATTAAAATTTTTACAGTGAATAAGTATCTCCTCTATGTTCTTGTGGAGAGAGAAACACCATTATTTTTCAAGAGACGTTAAAAAGACACTGGTAACTCTAATCTTTGGACCTCAGTTGATATCACCAAATGTAAAAGCCACACACAACACAGAATTAAGAACTGTTATGGAAATATTCTTTCAGTAGATATGCCAGCATATTCCTTGGAACTGGTGGTTTAGGGACTTCTCGAGCTGCAAACATGAAAGCTACTGTTAAGTAGTACAAATTGCGTAAAATACAACCAATTATCAGGTTTTTTCTTAACAAATAAAGTAACAGGACTTTCCTCTTCCTTCACCATTACTCCTTCTGTTCCCCCATTCAATTCAGCAATTTCACATAACTTTACAAAGCAAAATCTTTCCAGAAGCTCAAAAATGCTGCATCTATTCCCATGCTGGACTGTCTTCTAAAAAAACATCAATTCCAAGACTGAAAAGATTGTCAGTATAAATTACTCACTTACCTGTTTTTCAGCTTGCCCATATTCCGATCCTTGGGGTGACAAGAAGTGACAAATATGACCATTGTTTTTTGCTTTTTCTCGAAGAGCCATAGCAGTTCGTACTGTAGCATTTCTAGCATGAACAAACACCATCACCTTTAGATAGAAAGAAACAGGGCCAATGAGAAATAAAAAAAAGGTTTAATCAAATAATGAAAACACTTTAATTACAAAATATTCCCTCCGGGAATGACACAAACTAGTTAATAGATGACATACTGATGAAAACTAATGCCACTTAAGGGCAATTAAAGGATGATCCTGCCCACATTGCATTTAATATTTTCAAAGAGTTTTTGAGAAGATTGCATTTTCTTAAAATTCTTCAGTCTTTAATAAATAGGGAACAATTGTTGGCCATAAATAGTTCATCTTCACAAACAGTGAGATTAACAAGGATGTAAAGGGTTATGTTATTTGACACATCCTAAAAGATCTGAAAAGCAATAGTGGGGTGATAAACATTCTGATGCTACAACTTGGCTACATGAGAAAGGAACAACCAATGAAACAAAAGAGAACTACTGTGCAATGTTCACAGTTAAAAGCCCACAAGATACTACCTTTGTTAACAGCAGGACCACTAATATAATATTCAAAAGCCATGAAAACACTAATCAAAATGTTTGAGAGAAATGTTTTTACACTTCTTTCATGCTGCTGAGAATGTCAAGAGTCCTCAAAAAAAAAAAAAAAAAAAGAGTTGGAATTTTTTACCTAAAAACAACTAAAATATTCCTTTCTAATTATTGCCTGCTACAATATGTTGCTAGAAACAATCCTGTGAGCTTTAGAAACTTTGATAGAGGCACTCAGTATACATGCTTCAAGAACTGGAACGGGACAGATGGATTGGGACCACATTGCATTTTATGTTCCGAGTTCCCTTTCTCTTTTGTTTTGTCTATTATACTCAATAAATTCCAATGAATTCATCAAATATAAACAATAAAGAGCATATGTTTCTGCTTCTGGTTAGCAGAGGCTTGGTACAGACTTGATAAAACTTCAGTTATGATTTCTCAATCTTCTGCCTGCATGTATGACAATGCCTGACACAATAGCAGTCATCCATTCAGAAATACTAAGACCTTAGTATGCAGACAATAACTAAGAAACAAGCATTAGGCAATGTCCTATATCCAGAAGCCTTTCCACAGTTCTTATAGACACCTAATTTTCAGATGTGCAGCATGTTTCTTTATATTTACTTCTCACTGTTTTTAAAGTAATAATGCACACCTGAGTTCATTGACTTTTATATATTAAATGGTCACATATCTACACCTGAACAAATTTAAAGCGATTGCAAAATTGTTGACAAAAAAAAGAACTTCTCAGACAGAGAACAATCTCTGTACATCTTGTTACACTTTGTAATCTCTGTACAACACCACATGTTTTTAAAGAACCAGCCCTAGCTAAAAATTGACATGTAACACCTTGTTGAATGTTTTTTCCCCAATGAAGTCAGTAAACATTTATCAAATATACTGCAAGACAGCAATATAGTCTTAGAAGGGTTAATTTAGCCTGTCCTAACTGTGTCAGAGAATATTATATTTCAGTGGCAAAATCTCTGTGCATTACATTATGCAAATAAGTTAGGAAAAGTAATTTAGAATAGAGAGAAGCGGTTCCACAGTTACAAGCTGTGTAATTAGATCTGTACTCTGCAGTTCAAAGCTAACTCTGGTGTATATAGCCCTAGTGCTGAAAGCGTCTGCTGCTGCTCTCCTGAAACCAAAGCTTTTAAATAATAAAAAATATACAAGAAAGAAGAAAGCAAACATCTCTAGCTAGGTTACCTCCTCAGAATTTTCTAAAAGTATAAAACAAACCAAACCTTTTCACCAAAAACTTTAAAACTCACAGCAGGAACTGCTTGCATTCCCCAAGAGTTGCATATTCCAGGTTTTAATCTTTATGAAACATACCAGTGCATCACCAAAGCATTGACAAGTGTGCTATTATTACTAAAAATTTATAATCAGGTACTTGAAATACCTTGAAATACATTTCTTCTGCCTTGGACAGCAAAGATGCTTGCACTAACTTTTGCTACTGGAAAATACATTTTTAAACTGATATTCTCTACGATAGCCTTAAAATGGTGCATCACTTTTCTGGGAAAGTACACTGCCTCTTTCAGGAATCTTTCTATCTGGTTATTAAAGTCCTTATTAAAGTGGTTATTAAAGAGAGTTCAGCAACTTTCTTTTACTTAACATCTCTCCTCGAAGACAGAAGGCCTAGGTTTTGCCACCCATTTTGCATCATACCTTTCAAAGAAACTAAGATGAAAGAAAGAATTTACTTAATTCAATGTTGATATTAATTACGTAGTAAAGAAATAAGTGTCTGTATTTTAGCCTCAAGAAACTGTTCGGCTTCACACAGCTAAATCCTTATAACATGTTCTTTTATGTGGTTCTTGATCTGGGTATTACTTCTTCTGAAAATGAACAGTTAGGGATATTGATCAACAGACTAATCTGTCCAAACATCTTCTCCCTTAAGGTCAGCATGAGAAGTCCTCCAAGTATTTTGTAAAACTCAATTCCGAATAAATTTTCAACACTTTTCCCCAAGGACTGCTAATGGCACCTATTTATGTTTAAAACATCTCCCTTTCCACATCATTAAATGGAACCATCTTATAGACTAATTAAAACACATTAAGTAGTAGTTTTACTACTCTGGCTTATGTAGCCTTATTTTAAAGAGTAATAAAACTGTTTATCTCTCGTGTTGTGATTTCTCCCTAACTCCCAAGATTCAGCTGAAAATTGCACTGCCCAACATTGACAGAATGAAAAGTATATTGCATGCAAAATATACATGAAAACAACACACACAGTTCACTAATGGCTCTTGATCAAAAATGATATTAAATCAGGATATCTTGATTACCAGATCTAAATGATAGCATGGTAGTGTATAAATGTAATTTCTCCTTCCTCTCACCAAATCCAGTAACTCATGAAGAACTATCAAGACCTAGTAACTAAAAGAACAGCAATAAAGTATATGAAAAAAGAAATTTCCTAAGTTGACCTATACTAAAGCTTAAAAAGTTTAATATATAAATCTTATTTTTACTTTAGCAGATTTTTGTATTTTGCATATTAAAGTCTTTCCACACATTAAATGACACCATGGGAATGGCAAAAGCTGAATAGGCTGTGTCACTTACTAAGGCAACAAGAGAATTTTAATTTATTTTCTAATTATTTTAATGAATGTTAGTACATCTTGTATTTAAAAGAAATATTGATATAATTTGAATGTGTACTCAAATCTTCTTTCACATTACAGAAAACTGAAGGATTACTATGCTGTCTACAGACTAGTGCTAATGAGACATTTTGTATGTCCTTCCTTTTCTATTAAAAATTCTTCACAATTTAAAAGCAGACTGAATTTACTCATCATATAAAATTACATAGTGTGGATTAGAATACAGGAATTTTCATTCAAGTTTGAGAAGTCAAAAATGCCAAAAAAAATTCATCAACAGTCACCATTAAAATATCTGTACATTCAAGAGAAACATTTAGGAAGCTGTGCTGAAGAACAAAGCTCCACAATACCATACAATATTTTAATAGAAAATATTAACTAATGACAAAGAAATATATAATGTTGCATCAGCTAATCAAAACAGTTAGATGATATATTTTGAACTCGATAGATTAGCATTAATTGCTCTCTAAATTTTGATTTATTTACTCAAATAGATTACTTCTGATCATCCCTGTTTAAACAAAACTTAGAATTTTTAAAAAACTCCATACAATTTCATTAAAAAAATCTATTTAACATCTTTATTTATCTAGCTAAATTTCTATTTAGATATATGGGTTTTTTTAAGGGGTTAACAAGTCCATTGTGCAGATATTTTTACTATTGCAATGTGCACTTGTTCCTTTATTGATCTGTAATAATACTACTTTTTAAAGACGTGTACTCTATCATTTGTACAGTCCCGTCTAATTTTTTTATTGCTTATGACTCACAGAATCTTTTGAGTTGGAAGAGAACTACAAGGATCATCGAAGTCCTACTCCTGGACCTGCACAGGACACCTGCAAGAATCCCACCACGTGCCTGAGAGCATTGTCCAAATTCTTCTTGAACTCTGTCAGGCTTGGTGCTGTGACCACTTCCCTAGGGTTGCCATTCCAGTGCCCAGCCACCCCTTGGGTGAAAAACCATTCTCCAATATTTATCCTAAACTTCCCCCAACTCAGCTTCATGCCATTATTTAACTATGTAAAGCTATGATAAGGTCGTTATATTGGAAATTCTTTATTTTTTTCCTATTGGCTCTTCCTTCACTTTGCCTTTTCTATTCTAAATCAATCTATAAAAAATGCTCTATCACACACATTTTGCAATATTATCATCTTTCTTATTCTTAATTTTCATTTCTCTTACAGTCAGGGTAGGTCTAAAGATAAGTCTTTGTTCTGATCTTTTCCATTTGTCTCAGGGACCCTGCGATTCCTGTAGGTAAATCTTACTAGCAAGACCAAGGCAAAGAGGACATTGAACAGCTCAATGTTTGCATGTTTTATGTCACAAGGTTTCCTGTCCCATTCAGCAAAGAGCCATCCTTTTCCTCAGCTGCCTTCCTGCTGCTGCTGTACTCATGGAAGCCCTTCTTACTGCCCTTTACACACCTTGCCAGATTCACCTTCAGACAGAGTTTAGCTTTCCTTATCCTACTTCTGCATGTTTGCATAGTGGCTTTATACTACTCCTGGGTCTCCTGTCCCTGCTTTATCCTCCTACATGCTTCCTTATCATGTTCGAGTTTTGCCAGGAGTTTCTTTCTCATCCACACTTGCCTTGGGCCATTTTGCTTGATTTCCTGCACATCAAGATGGACTGTTCTTGCGCTTGGAAGATCTGATCCCTGAAAATCCCCTAGCTCTCCCACACCACCTGTCAAAGGATTCTTTCAAGATTTCTGAAAAGGACAGTGTTCTCATACAGCCCAGGACGGTGCAGCTTTTTGCCTTGTTCCCTCCATCAGAATCTGGAACTCCACCATCTCATGGTCACTGCAGCCAAAACATCTCCCAGCATTCAGATCTCCAACCTGTCTTTCCTTTTTTGTAACCACAAGGTCCAGCACAGCATCAACCTTTGTGAGCTCCTCAATCATCTTTGCTGGGAAATTGTCATCAGTGCACTCCGGTGAAACTTACTGCATTTGCTCTGCTGTGTTGTCTCTCCAGCAGATACTGGGCTGGTAAAATCTCCCAGGAAAACCATGGACTACAAACAGACTTCTTCTAGCTGTCTGAAGAAGGCCTCATTTACTTTATTCCTGATAAGAGTGCCTATAGCAAAATCCCACAACAATGTTGCTCATGTCTATTTCCAGGCTAATCCTCCTCCTAACTCTCAGCTGGCTCATCATCCATCCCTAGGCAGAGCTCCAGGCATCCCTGCTGTGCTCTCATACACAAGCAAGTTTCTTGCTGCCCTAACCTTGACCTTGCCCAAGACTCTGTTTCCATTACAGCACTCAGTCATGTGAGGTATCACATCACATCACATCTCTGATCTCAATACCATCTTAGCTCAGCAATTAGGAATCCCTAATTTCTCTCTTTTGTTCCATATGATGCATGTAGCAGTGCACAGGCTTTTCAGAGAGGCACTCAGTTACTCAGCTCATGTAAAACATGACATTGCATCCTCTGCCACTATGTAAAACTGAAAGATGTAACAGTTTAGTGTCATGTCCACCCAAGGCTATGGATTATGTACCTTAAGTCTGACACTGAGCCTCTTGCATTGAAATAGGAGACTCTCATGACATCAAACCTTTACTTTGAAGAACAGACAGTGTTTATGAGGCAGCACTTATGGGAGGATACTTCGAGTGAAAAGTACTTGCTCACATGAAACTTCATGACTCTGCCTTTATGCAACAGTTATAGACTAAAGTTATACACTAAAGAAAACCTGTTTCAGAACAGTATAATAGGATCTGTGCTATCTTCCATTTGTAGCATTAGCCAAATATATTACAAATTGCAGAGGAAAAATGAATAGAGTGAAAATTAAAGCAGAGAGTGAATTAAAAATAAGACAAACAAACAATACTTTACTGACTTCTACAGGTAGTAGAAATTATTCTGAATTTTAATTGACAGGATAGAAATAGAAACAGCAATAACTATTCTTGTATAGAAAATTAAGCAAGAATAGCTAGCCTATTACTATGCAAATATATGTCATTAGGCAGTTAACAATTGCATTTTTGCAGATGCCAATGGACTTGAATGACAATTATTCAAAATTATAAGCAGCTTTTCACTGTATCTTTTTTTAGAAAAACAAGATCATGCAATAATTTGTTTCAAGCATTTGCCTTTGTCCTGTTTTGACATTAACTATTTTGACTTTGCATAATAAAATATATTTCTACAGTATAATAAATTATATTTTCAACAAATATCACTTTAGATTAAGAGTTGTCATGCCCACCATGTCTCTCCTTATATTTTCAAATCTATTTACACTCACATGTATACCATTCATAATACACAAAAATAACCCAGGAGTCAGTAGTGATAAGCAGATTCTATTCAGCTTTAATAAAGGAAAGGAACAGAGAAGATAGTGGAGAAATCTTTATATTTATTCCATTACTGTTACTTAAGTAAAAAGAAGGATTAAGAAAATTGTCATGTCAATCTGTCTTCTGGTTTCTGTACCATAAACCCACTAAACAATTAAAAGAACAGTCATGTTTTCTACTTTAATTTTTATCAGCACTGATTTAAAGACAGAACTTTATCCAGATTTTTGTTCCTTATCAACAGGTTTTCTATATGATCAGAAAAAATAAAGAACTGCTCTCATGCACAAACAGTGTTTTTAATATGAAACTTAATAAAGTTATGAAGAACTTGTGGTAATAAACTGTGCTAGAACAAATAGTCTCCCTCCTAAACCCACAAGTTATACATCTAGTCCTTCTCAAAATATCCTAGTCTAAATAAAAGTATAATAAATACCTCACGATTATAAGGCATACAATTATCCAAATGTAATCTGTTCTGGAATCATCTTTTCAGTAGCCACAAAGAAAATTATCAACACCACAGCATTACATAACTGAGAAACCTCATAGTCTGGAAAGTGATTAGAAGTATAAAGTCAAAAGGAATTTCCTGATTTCTCTTAGTGAAAATTTATTTTCCATCCTCATGGATTCCTCAGACAACCTTATTTTCTACAGCAACCTATATTTCTGTAAATTTCTAATTGAAACCCACCAATGACATTGCCACTGGATTCTTGGGTGGCACCTGTTAAAATTCTGTGACAGGCGTTAAGTCTTGGTGGACAGTAGCTGCCTTGTTACATTTTGAATAATTTACAGAAGTTTTGACAAAAATCAGGTAGTTTATTTACATAGTTGATACTATCGTGATAAATTAAGCACATACATCCACTTCTTTCAGAGCTACAGGGCAAGAATTTTCAAAAGCTTTGAACCACTGACAATGCTTAACATATCTTTTGGAGCATCATTTAACCTTGTCATTGAATTCGTACTGAAAAATAAAATGGAGCTGACAGAAATCTAAAGACTTAACTTCCCATAATCTTCTAGACTGCTAATGGTCTGCAGTACCATATCTGAAAAACAGCTTTTAACATAGAACTCCTAAAACTCATCACATATGGCTGCAAGACTAGTCAAGCTACCTTTGCCACACTTGCAAGCAGTAAATCTGCAACTTAATGCTTAGGTCGTCCACAAAAGGACAACTGACTCAGGATGTAACCATCTATTACTTCATTTAAATAAAGTTTTAAGCTATGAGACGTTGCTCATCTGGAAGTAAATTTGATTTTTTTTGTTTTAATGATTCAGTGCAAATTCATAATATCAGAAGAATAATAATTCTGAATAGTAGCAGTTGCTGCCCTAAACAGCTGTAATTACCAATACCAACAACACTGTGTAGCTGTGCAAGACTGCAGATATAAACTGTACACCTCATGTACTCATAATCAATGAGAAGATACTAAACTGGTGTTTCTGGTCTTCATAAAATCATTGTGAACACCCGAGGACACATATAGAGACAAACTACTACATAAAACAAGCATACCTGCAAAAATTAGCATACTGCACAGAAACATTGCACACAAACGTTTAGAAGGTTTCCTAATTGAAGAATTATGGGGTTTTATATACATAACTTGTTATGGCATCCATTTCCAGCAATTTCCTCAGCTGTTCATTAAGGCAGATGACAAGGTAAATGTTTAAAGTCAGATTGGACCAGAAAATATAGAGGAAAATAGTACATACATATCATTTGACAATAACATGAAACATCTGGTATAAAACACTTTTTGAAGTGCACAGCACGTCAATATAGTATTTTTAATTAAAGTAAGATACAAAATTTCATTTATACGGGCATAAGATTATATCAACTATTATATCCTTAAAGTTGAAAAGGCAGTTATTGTGGAAATGAAGAATGTAAATAAATGATGAAGAGGCAGAACATAAAAATAGTGCACCATCACTGAATTAGTTTGTGATTTTGTTAAAGAAACCAGATACCAAAGGGTCCTCATCGTGCAAAAATTGCAAAAGAAAACTATCCAAAACCTCAGTGCTTCACTTAATCAGCTGACAGAGAAATAAAATTTAAAATCATCAGTCATAATTCCTCTATCCTGCCAGGCTACTTTACCTTCAGTATTTGCGTATTTTTATTCACACATGCGCATATATCAATATAGAAGCAATATATACACATATATATGCAAATAAGCTAAACCAGATGATGAAGGAGAAACAATCCTTATAGGTACAGAGGTACAAAAACTCAGGCTGAAATAAACTCTTTAAGCTCTAAAATAAAAATCTAGGGAAAAAACCCCCAGTCTAGATGAAGAATAGATTTTAACAAATCCTGTAACTTCACAGAATTATTTGTCCAAAGCATGCTATAAACACTATTTCACCTGGAAAAAAGTACTAGGACAAGCTTAATTCTCAAGGTACTAAGTTCCTGAGAGACCTCAGAAGAAAATACTGTTTTATTAAATCTTATCTCAAGACATGGCTATAAAAGCATTGTCAACAGCTCCAGTAACTAAGCTTATTAAACTTTTATCGTCACACGGTTTCTGCAACCAAATAACAGCTGGAAAACTGATAATAAAGAAATTTAATCCATCATTTTTACAGATTAAATTAATACCTGTCATATTCACTGCTGACAATTTAATATAATAGATTTAAATTAACTACTTTGCTTCTTTTTAGTTTAAGATAGCTCAGAAAAACAAGATGACACTTCTTAGTACTGCAAAGTTCAAGTCAATTATTGTACATAGAGAACAATTACAGACAAAGTGAATGCTTTATGGGCAACATACATCACAGAACCAGTTTTGACTATATAAGCTCAAGTATAATTTGTTTCTGATCTGAGTCAACAAAAATCCTGATTTGAAACAGTAAAGTATTAAAAATCTGTGCAAGGTGATACTTAGAAATTACTCAAAAATTAAAAAAACATGTATTGCACCTCAAAATTATTTCTAATGAACTAAATGTGGACCAGTGGTGTAAGACAACATTTTAATTAGGAACATAAATTCTAATTAATAAAGCAATCTTGATCTCCAGGAAACTGCATAGTAACCACCCAGTGCATAGACTAATTAAAAATGTAACCCGGATATATGGCTGTATTCTGCACATTCATTTAATTTTAAGAGATAAAAGGTAAAAGCTTGAGACAGGTATATCAGATGCAGTTGAGACAATACTGCTACAGCAGAAGAGAACACAAGCCAGTCAAACCTAAAAAACTAGCTGAAATCAGAAGAGCAAAACCTCAGAAATGAACAAGGTACTTGAGAAAGCGCTTTCTTCAAAAGGTTAATAAAACTAAGCACAAAATGGGCATTCTGAAATCACCACTCATAGTGTATCAACAAGAGCAGATGGTTTGCATAAGGTTGTTCATTGTTACTTTTCATCTACATCTTTAGTCTCAGTAGTGAGATTTCTAGCATGTTAATTCACAAAAGGCTTTGTGTATCTCCACTGGTTTGCAGGTATTAGCTTAAGCAGAGTTGTTGCCAATTTTGTACAATTACTACTACTGCATTCCCTTTTTGATGTTGTGGTGAGGCCTTCAATGCCATATAGCATTTCAAAAATCCAAGTTCTTTGCAACAGACGACTTCGCATCTTTGGCCACCAGAAAAGCTGTTCTTTGCATAATGAAACCACTTCATGTAAAGCCGTGATGTATCCTCAACATTTATCTACCGACACCTTGAACCTCAATGCCTGCGCAAACAGCAAGGGCAATGAGAATCACAGAAAGATGTCAGAACTTCCACAGAAGAGCCAGTTTTTGCTATGAACTGGAAACACCAAGCTCAGTGACAAAATGAGCTTTCAAGGAATCACAGAATAAGCTGAGCTGGAAAGGATACTCATGGATTGCCAAGTCCAGCTCCTGGAGCTACCCTGAGTACCAGAGCTAGTGAAAGAGAAGTTAAAACAGATACTGTCATGTCAGACTTACACACAAAACTCTCAAAAGCAGTGGGAAAACAGGCATTCATTGTCTTAAAAAGGAAAAGAGGTTTCAGAAGGTAAGAGAACACCAAAGGCACTCCAAGTTAAAAACCATGATAAACAGACAAAATGGCAAAGGAGCAAAGTGCATTGGATATGGAACCAGGACTGAAACTTAGATACCTGTGACTGGAGAGGAGTAACAGAGTATTGAAAGTCAGGATAAAAAACCATACAGGAAAGTAAGGTGGGGAGAGAAAATGTAGGAGACCTACTGAAACAACACCAAGGGCAAAGAAAACACAGGACTTCTGAAGGTTTAAGTGATAACAAAGAGAATCACTTAAAAGAAAAAAAAGCCAAGAAAAAGTTGGAGAAACAAAAGAGGTGAATAGTGTGGGGAATGTGGCAAAAGAAGAGTTTTATGGGTGCAGTTTGAAGAAAGAACCCCCTCAAAAAGCTTTCAAGGATTTCAGCAGCAACTCTTTTAATAGATAACACAAGAAATGTATGGGATATTTTTGCTCCAGTGAATTTCAGACTTCAAAAAAAAAAAAAAAAAAGAAAGAAAAAATAGCAAAGAGTAAGGTTCTGACAAACACATAACAGCAGAAATATTTAAGAGGTAATGGGGACAATGGGAGAAACATGAGATAATCTCCTGGTAACCAAGCTAATGAGATAAGCCAGCAAAAGGTCAGCAACAGTAGGAGATATAATGGATGTGAATTTACGTGTCAGAGTGAAAAAGAGTTAACTCCCAAGGATACTAACTTAACAACTGAACCTTGACAAAGAGAGCAGCAGTTCAATACATTAGATAAAGGAGTTTAACATAAAATCAAAATTTACATGATAAGTTTCAGAGGAATAACCAAAACCTTAAAAATACTATGTTATTTCTCACATTGTAACATGTCAAGGGTGTCATGTTACTGTCATAAATTGTTAAGATAAAGAAAGTATGATATGCATTGTTCTAAACTGGTGTTGAGAGGAAAAGGTTAAAGGAAAAAGAATGGCGAGAGGGATGGTAGATTTGTTCAAGTGACCTTGCAGCTGGGATTGCCTAGGCCTGGAGATTAACAGTATGGGAAATCCCATATATTATGCCTACTGCTGTTTATCCTCTGTCTGTTTTGGGAAGTAGAATCTCGTGTGTTGAGATAACATAGGTGTTCACAAAGACTTGGAGGTACTCTCATGGACAAACCTGAGATCCCTGTCCTGAGAGAAAGATCAAAGCTCAGAGATCATAAAGAGCTCAGGGAGAGCACAGCACAGTAGTACAATACATGGGTCCCTGGTAAATGGGTACAAACAGCAGCCCCACTGCCCAGGATGGGCTGAGCCTGGTGGTGCCTGCGCTGTCCCTCGTGTGTCTCTGCTGGTCGGGTGCTGCTTTGTGATCCTCCAGTGAGTGAGGTAATGAAACAAATTTACTCTGCATTTCAGCCTGGCTTTGTCGTTGTTCTGGCCACCTGCCCATGACAACTCACACAACTGGCCAGTAATGTTTCAATTTATTATAAAAATTATGTTGACATGTACAGTCTTCAGTCACTGTCTTTGCTGATCTTGTGAGACTCTCCACAGGCTGTCTCAGAAAGGTGCTACCTGCACCTCAGAACTTGTTGCCATTAGATGCCCTTCTCACAGGGCTGTAAAACATGAATTTTTTTTCAGCTCTGTAGCTGAAATACTGCTTTTGATTGATTTAGTGGCCCACTACTGGTGACTGTCTGAAAAAAGACAGCTGTAATAACACTGAGGGAATGATAATTTTCAGTCACTTAGCCTTCACCTAGTTGTCAAGTGAAGAGAATCCTGGAAGAGAAATGTTGGAAAAATACTCCACCTGCAACTGAGCACGGAATCATATTTTCTGACAAATGGTGCACATTTTTTTCTTTCTTTATTTAAAGAATCTTTGGTTTATTAAGAGGTAGAAATAAAACTCCGAAAGTGTAAATTAGTCCAGGAAGATCTAACATCTTTTTAGATTGTATCAGAACATAGCAAATTCAAAGTACAACATGAAAACAAATATTCACCAAGTAATATCAAGCATGGAAAGACAGTTCCAGACAAGCAGACTCAGAAGAACTAGAGGTTCTCACTTAAAGCTGTCTTAGGAGGTAGGAGCTGCTACAGAAAACTTCTAAGAGATTTCTACATTGTTAGCAATCCTCCAAAATGAGCACACTGATTTTAAATGTACTTGGAGACGTTTGGGACATTTTCTGATCTTACTTTTTCAGTCACAACAGAATGTTTCTATAACAAAAACCCCAGAAAACTCAGTAGGGCAAGCCATCTATCAAACTTCCTCGAGTTAAACAAGAGGAGAATTGTGCTATAAGACAAATGTTATTGTTTCAGTTGCATTTGGTAATTCAAAGTGAAGCCTACAAATGAGATATCTCATTAGTTTGAGCAGATGGATCCAAATTAAAGACTGAATCACCAACTCTTAATTTCCCAGTAGCCAGGAAGAGCTTGAAGTCTTGCAGAGGATGAATGTTGAAAAATCAACATAAAAAGCTTCTCTCCATCTGTCAAAACACATGCTTATAGAATGCAACTACTCCTACCAGCCTTAGCCTTAAAATATGAAAACGCATGTACATCTCATAAAAACACATGAACATGTAGCTCCAGTCAAACCTCACACTGTAACCTACAATATGACAGTGACACATCACATGAATTCCCTAAGAGTAAATTACTTAGTTCTGGTATGGTAGAATTCTTTGAGAATAAGTCAACAGAACAGTAGATAAGCAATGCTGAATTTAATTCATTAAGACATTCCAAAGACTCTGGTCAAGAATCTTAAAAGAGACAACATTGTGAAAGCTTGATGGCCACAGGATGGTCTACATTAACTCGGGCAACTTTAGAAGAGGGGAAGTGTTTTTCTCTGGTTCTGGTACCGCATTCTTACACTTCAGTTTGAAACAACAGAGAGGTTTTTGGCTCTCTGGAGCACTGCAAATGAGATCTGTGTCTGTCACACATTACTGCCTGAATAGATATAAAATCTCAACCAGGTCCTGAGTGTCATACAGATACACAACAGCTATGGAAATTTTTTCTTAAGTATTTGGGCAGAAGAGATGAATACATCTTTTTAAGAAATATATTTAGAAGCAAACACAGCTTTGCTAGAAAGCATATGAAGTTTGCACATATATAATGTTAATAGATACACGTTTTATGGATAACACCAACTAAGAAAGGTAACAGAGCATGATGATAACAGCCTATAATGGACATGGACACGAGGTAATGCGTTTCTGGAAACTCAGAAAATCAAAGGGCATTCTCAAAATTGTGAAAAGACAATGAAGAAAACCTTCCTAGTGTAATATTCTTCATTTTTGCTCATAATATTCATCTTCCACTATGGGGCAGACATCTCAGTGTAGATAAATATCTACATGACCTTTTTTTTTTTTCACTTTTTAAACATTTGCAGTTGGTCTAATGATTAGACAGATCATTAAGTCTAATTTTTCATGTGGTACAGTACTACATACTATAACTAGACAATGAGAGGATGCGCTTGACTCTGCATTGTGAAAGCCTGTATACCACTACTTGTATATCATTCATTTCAGGTTATGATTTTTTGTTTAATAAATATCAAGACCAATATGAATTAGATACTCTGAAGGAAAGTCCAGTGTAACTGGTTGTTATTTAGATGTGTACTTAAGAGAGTTCTGCAACATAGCAGAATAAACATTTTCAAACAAAGAAAATTTTCAATCATTTGAATCATACTAACCAAAGTGTTCTGAAATCAAATCAACATTTATATAGCAAGAGAAACCACACTTCTGCTTTGTCCAAAATCACACTTACATGGCTGTTGATTTGAAAAGCAATTTTCAGAAACTCAGATTAGCAACAGTGTCCTCTGCTGAAACTGTAGCATTAATAGACTACAGTTCTTCACTTGACCTCTTACAACTGTAGCTCATGCCTTAAAACAAAACACTCATGTATTCAGCTGCTAGTACAAGAACTAAAACTATTCTCAAGAAAAGCTATAAAAACATCTCCTACTAGAACTGAACAACTTGCTGTACTTGAATTTTATTTCAAATAATATCATACATGTTTGCAGTCAGTTTTTTCCTAAGTGTGAAGAAAAGCGAGGGGAAGAAAGGTGCAGTAAATACGCCAAAACAGCATACAGACTTCCTGCTGGGAATCCAAGATACATTACTTAGACACTACTGATTTAAGGACTCTGATACTTGCACTTCAGCAAGTGAAAATACACAAAATCAAAACAAGAAATGCAAGATAAGAAACTAAAGGTACTTCAGTGTTAGGAATTTAGTAAATGTATGCGCATAATGGACAATGAGAAGAAAACAAACTAAAGTTCCCTTGGTACTGCTAAAAAATATTTCATTAACAGTCTTCACTCAGAAAAATAACAGTATTTCCATAAGTAATGTTCAGGAAAGTTTTCTGAATGTAACAACAGTAACTGATATCAACAAGAGAAGTGGAAGAATGGAGATAAAGCAAGGCAGTGGGGGAAGGAGGACTAGGAGGTTGTTGCTAAAGTACTTTTTCCCTTCCCAAGTCCTAAACCAACTGTTCATCTTTCAAAAAACACAATGAATTTTTTTTGTGAAAAGGGAAAAATGTGCCATTCTTAGTGGACTATATGAGACAGAATTTACCTTTTTTATATATAGGTTATTTACTGAAAAGCCTCTTCAAGCATCATAGAACACTAGCATTTGTTCCTGCTCTGAAGAGACGTCATACCTGCTTTATGTGCAAAGTTCTAACAAAAATGAGACATTTTGTGGGTGTGATTCAGGACCACAATCATAGCAGAATGATAAACTATTCAGGCAAATTGAGTTAGGCCCATAGTCTTAGTGGAGGGGAACGTCAGACTTGAAAATTCACTGCAGAAACCTCTATTGTAAAGTAAAATGAAGGATTACTTCCTTTAAAAAGAAAATAAACCACAAACCCCAGGATATTTCAAATGACTTATGCTGAGTCCTCACGGACCATGTCTTGAACACTGCATAATTTGCATCCGTCATCTCTTACACAGAAGACTAGAATGTGAAAGATACAGGAAAGGCTAAGAATAATAATTGAGTGCTTAATTTTAATTTTGTTTAATCTTTAAGTGTACCTGTTGTATGGTCTGTAAAGTACTGACCTACTTTGCCTTGTAATTTTTAAAAAAGTAACATGAATACATCTTAATTATTTTAAGGATATATTATAAAGTACCAGGAATTTTTGGCCTCTGTTAGAAGCTAACACTATTTAGTCAGTTTAGATTTTCTTGCATGCTGTTTCTAGGAAGTGTTCGCATGGTTAGAGGCTACCTCGGAAGCGACATATCATAAAAAAAATTCTTAATACATCACTATGATGATGATCAAATCTAACTTCTTTATATGTTCTGAATGGAAACTAAACTAAAAAATAAATACCTGGTGTCCAGCCATTATTTGCTTCAGCACACTTTCATAACATACTTCATCCATATGATTCAGCTGCTGCACCTGAAAAATAAACATCACAGTTCATTTAAAGATAATCTCTATCTTTACATATTATCTACTACATATCAAGCAATTTAGAGTGATCCGCGAAAGATAAATTTGATTATGGAATTAAATTTACAATATATCAATTCTCATTCCTAATTATAGCATTTTGCTTTTACATTCAGAAACAAAACATGAAAATACATAGATAAAATATGAGTAAGGGAAGTTAAAAAAAGATTTATTGGGTGACTTTTCTGGTGGCTTTTTTAATGACCGAAGAGAAGTAACCGAGTTCTTTAATTTATCTGTTTCATATTAAGGAATCTTACTTCTACTAGATATTGAGGAAATATCCATTTAATATATCTTACTAGAATTAAGGCCTTCTATCTGGTATATAAAAATATTTTTTACATTGCATACATATGTATTTTTTCATCTGCAGGAAATTACTGATCGTTCCTTTGCCATAGAGAATAGCCATTTCTTCATAGTTGGGTCATGCACAGAGAACATTGCGAGTAGCATGTAAAGAGTTTCCAATAATAGATAAATAAAATGTTTAAGAAAGATTCCAGTCAAAATAAAGAGTATTCTTCAAACTAAAGATTTTTTTTTCTATTTCTTTAATGCAGTACAATATAAATAGCATGTATCTAATTGAATGCACCTAAGTATTAAGGTTGTGACAAATCAAAATAAATAAATGAAGTTCAAAGTCATAGCAATCATTCCGTTCTTCATTTGTGCATTCATGTCTTATAACCAAATTGTTTTGGCACAAAGAAATGTTCTACACAAGCAAAGTATGTACATATTTGAAAATGGAAATTTAATACTTGTAGTTACCTAGAAGAGATGAAAGTTGAGAAACACAGCTTTAAAACAGCTTTAGAATTTGAATTTGAAACTGTACAAGTATAGTAATAAAAAGATGAGAAAATATGAGCATGTGTGCAAGAGACAAGCACCCAGTCTAATTAAATTCTTAAAATGAGAGGCTAGCATTTTACTGAATTTGTTTTTTTTTTTTAAATAATAGCAAGTGAAAATCATTAAGGAGAAACATACATGAGCAGTGCATAAAGACACATGGACATATATATAGATAAACATATACTACAAACATAACTTTACATATTCTTTGCATTTATACCTAAAGTGGAAAACACAAACATGCATAAAGTAAAACAACTGACATTAAAGAAAAATATCTGACCTTAACAGACCTCAACTGAAGAAGGCAAACCTTAGTCTTGGTGCCATATGTTTCAAGAATTTCAACATACAGAGTTTTAAGAGCTTTCCTGGCTAACTTCTATGCATAATAAATACATCATGCTGTCCCTGCCTTTGAAAGCTTGCCTACATTTGCACGTGACTCTGTAAATTGCTAATCAGCTCCAAACTTTGGGCGAGCTCTTTTGCATGCAGGATTTCAGAAAACTGTGGCAAAGCATCTACCTACAGTAACTAAAAACTTTCTATCTCCTTGCACCTCATTAGTGTGTATATAGACATAGCACTGACTGCACTTGCTGATGGCCCGCAAGAGCTGCTTTTGATCCTGTGCTACCTTACATTTCTTTCCTCCTCTCATAAACACCACAAGGATGCCGATATTGGCAATAATTAGGCAGCTTTAATATTAGTATTATCCTGAATAGAATCCTTTTCCAAAGAGGCTTAATGTTTTCACTTTTTGCTTGCAGTAACGTGTATTATCTTGATTGTAAAAATACATTTTGCTCTGTTAAATTTGTAATGACAATCTTCTGAAAAACAAAAGAAGTACTGGTTGTCATATCACCAAAACAAGTATTCACATTTCAGAATAACTACATCTCATAATATTTCCTTATCTCCTTATGTTTCTTTAGAAAATTACTGCTTTTTAAATAATTTCAAAATTTTCAAGATTTATATACATCTTTGATTTTTTAAATAAAAATGCATTCTAAAGTAAGTATGAAGAAATGCAGTATTTTCTCTTTTCTTACTATAGAGTAGAAATAAACTAAATATTAAAATCAAGTAGCAGTTAAAGATTAAGTAAAAGTAAAAGCAAGTAAAAGTGAAGGTACTAAAAGCAATTAATGAAGGTTAAAATATGCAAATCACGGTAAGCACCATATGGTAAACTATTCTTGTGCGTATAGATTTGAAACATCTCCCTACAGTTGTAAAAGAAGTTCCTTTTCTGCACTGCAGATGGAATGACTACTTAAATAACCTAGTAAGAAAGGCAATGTCCACACTTACAAAAACAAAAAAGTATGCTATGATTGATTAAGCTAAAAAATTAACCTTTGATTGAAAATGTCTTGATTTCTACTAATTTAAATCACAGGTGAAAGATATTTTCCAAAAAGTTAGAATATATAAACTTTAATTTATAAATTAAATTAGATGCATGGGAAATCTATGCAAAAGTGTTTGTATAAATTCCTGTATTTAAAGAACTATGATTTTCATGTCAGGTGTCACTGCACTTATGATTTTTAATATGAATATTATGCCTGACCATTGTCTTAATGCTTCCCAAAATAAGCAAAAGCACAAAGACTAAAGAAGGTTATTTAGGGACTACTTTAAATATAGTTTCTATCAAATATGTATATATGATAATTAATGGCTTAGCATGGTAAGGTTTACATCAGTAACTTTAGTATTAATGTGCACAGTGTTTATATATATATATCTATATATAACTACATATATCTTCAGATTTTAAAAATTAGTATTTTTTTTATAACATTTATCATGCATCCTTACAGCCAAACAAGAAGCGCCACATGGAAACCTGAAATGAGAGAGGCAGATAATCAGCTGCTTAAGTGACTCTGCAGTTGAGGGTGATGATTTCTTCTTCACCAAGCAAAATTTAGTAGTGAAGCAGAGGCAATGCAATGCTAAATACCATTGTATCCAACTGCAACAAGCCTACTTACAAGTATGGTAAACTGAGGAAAAAAGATTCTTAAAGCACCTTTCAATTATACATATCTTTATACAAAAGAAAATATGCTTCACAAAACACCTGCAGTATAATAAACCAGTGCCCCATTCACATACATACATGTAGCATGATCAAAACAAACAGCAACCACAAACAGCAACCCTTTCTTTGGCACTCATGATTCTTTACCTTATTGGTTGTCTTGATTCCTATGAAGGTTTGTCCCAAAGGAACAGGTCGGAAACGGCCATCAAAGTAGAATAATCCAATATAGGGATTGACGTGTAGAAATGTAGCAACATCAAGATAATTGGGTAATGTAGCTGAAAGGCCCAAAATCCTAATCATGCTTTGTGTAGATTCAACCTACCAAAAATGCAGAAAAACTGTAAATTTTCCAAGTGTTGTAAGCCAAGGAATCAAGCACACAATTTTAAAACATCCCTTATAAAACATTTATGTGAAAGAAACAGTTAATACTTTCTACAAAAGTTGAACAATAGATGTGAGTTAGTGATTATCCTGTATTGAAGAAACCAGTGTGTTCCACAATCCCATCAAATCTTGCTTATTCATCTTTCTATTTTATTGTACTTTTGCCCTCCAAAAGGTTAGCAGTCATTAACTGACATGGAGGAACAATAGCAGAAAACTGGCTTTGTTAAGAAGGGATAGTTCAATTTATAGGCAAAACTGTGACACATGATTTGATATCTTTGCTTCCTTAGTCCAAATCAGACCACTATTCTGGAAAGAAAAGAGAATCTAATTTGTGTCACTCCTCTGTCTTGGGTTTTTGTTTCCACTATTCTCTTAGACAATGTATTCTAGTTCTCTGTAACTGGCATTTCCTTCTTATTTCTTCTTCTTTTTAAAAATCTTTAATTCCTCAAATGTTTGGTTTACATGCTTTCCCATTTAATGAGGTACAGAAATGGTGCTTTACAATTAAATATTCTGTTCCATACAAAAGCCTGCATATTATATGTATTTTCAGGTAATTTTCAAAAAAAATGAAAGCACACCGAAGACCTGAATGAGGAAAGTACACAAGAATTTTCCCATTTCCTTCTGGAGCATTATTGCATAGGCTGGCTCACAAGTAGTATAATTATTTAAAACCAGAGTTCACAGTAATTTTACTACAAAGGCTTTTTAAACACTGTATCTGAAGCAATATATGAGGTTCTCAGCTAGTCTCAAATGGGTGAATGTCTCAAGATGAATCAGGCTGATAAATTCTACCTGGCAAAATCCCATTACAAAAAGATGAGGTTTTACTTAGAATACAGATTTTAATTTTCTCAGGTGTTTTGAGTTCAACTGAAAGGAATGCAATTAAAACTGTTAAATTAAAAATTTTCAAAATAGGTGATTAAGAAGTAAATGGAGAGCATTCTCAAGGAAGACACAATACACCACACCATAACCCAGACCCGAAGAATGGAAAGCACACCAAAATAATAGACTAAATCTCAAAAGGAACCACGGCCCCAAACATCACATACAACAAGCAAAATAAACCATTATGTTGCCTGGTAATAGACATGTTCTGCGGCAAAAATTTGGATGCCAAAACTGTGGCTGCAAACAATTGAATAACACAGAAAACCCGCAAAACAACCCTTCTGCACTTGCACACGATTTTCCAAAGGCAAGCCCCATGTTAAAAAAAAAAAAAAAAATCTGATATGTAAATGCAAACTGGGACAAATGAGAGACTTCATTTTCTGAAGTCCTCCATCTACAGGTAACTAAACCGGTGTTCCAGAGCACAAAGAAGCTTTATCACTTCTTACACATCTTTTTGTAACTGGATTATGTGATGACCTAAGGGCTACAGTCATCATCAACCACACAGTTTTAAGGTGTTTGAAGTTTGGGGTTTCTTTGATAGATGGGAAAGGTGTGCCGAGTGGGTTGTTTCTTCTTCGGTCTGTTCGTTTTTTTTTTATTTTGGCTCGGTCCCCTGGAACACCACATCCTTCTGCACTGACCTTAGTGCCTGCAGGGCTGTTTCTCACATTTTTCCCTCACAACTGCTGCACAGTGTTTTCACCTTTTCTTAAACATGCTTTACCAGAGGTGCCACCACCTTTCCTGTGGGGCTCATCTGTGCCCTGTGCTGGGCTGGTCAGAGTCCACTGCAAGCAGCCACAGCCATCCCTCACCAAGGCCACATTGCACCCAGCCAGTCAGCACCAGGGCATCTGTGGTGCAAAAGTTTTAATTTACTTAGTGTTTATACACTTATTTTTAAGCTTGAATCTGTAAGCACAGTTACGACTTCCTGATATATGTATCCTTGTAGTTTGTTCACAATTGCCTGATAATAAGTACAGCAATCTTAAAGTGAAACTGAGCTCCCATCTGGAAAACATTACTTTATTTTGCTAAATTCAGTAACAATTTTTTTTTCCCCCCAAATCTCCTAAGAGCCTGAAAGCATTAGTTTGAAAGTATGCTCAGTTCCATCTGAAGGCAAGAAAGCATTTCAAGTATTTAAACAATTAACAAAAACTCTGCTTAGTAACCACGGATTACACACATATGTATTTTTACAGCAATTAAATGTAAGATGTTTGTTCAAAGATTTCTTTTAAAATAAAAACAGTGCCTAGAGAACAGTTGCAGTTTACTGAGAGTTGCCACTTTCAAAACCTTAGTAAAACAAAGAAGCCACTTAATGCCACTGATCTGGCAGTTGACCCTGGAGCTAAGGAACTTAAAGAAAACCCTGAATTAACACTCCACATGACAACTGCAGCAGAGAGTTAACACAGGCAAGTAATTAAGATTACTAATACTTACATATATAGCATATGTCTTAAACCCTTTTCACTAGAACAGGTTGTTCAGGCCCCCAGCACTTCAAGGGATAGGGCATCCACAACTCTGAGCAACCTATTCCAGTGCCTCATCACCTTCACAGTCAAGAATGTCTTCCTAATATCCAAACTAAACCTACTATCAGTTTAAAGCCATTCCCCTTTGTCTTACATGCCCTTCAAAAAAGTCCCTCTTCAGCTTTCTTGTAAAGCACCCTTCAGATACTGAAAGGTAGTAAGATGACCCATGTCTCCTGGCTGAACGCTCCCAGTTCTCTCAGCCTTTCCTCACAGGGAAGGTACTCCATCCCTCTAATCATCTTATTAAGACTCTAAACCATTCCATCAATTTCCTTAAGTTCTTTCAAGGCCATCTAAACAAAAAAAGTCTTTATTTTTTTACCATCTACTTCTATATGTGCTCAACAAAAACATAAATAATTTATATACATACATAAAATAATCAAGATGCAAAAAGGTACACTTACACTAAAAGAAAAAATGTATCATAAAAATCATTCCAATTATTTGATGTTCAGATCAAATTAGAACTGTAAATTAAACACCTATCTGTTTCATTTCTGCATATGCTTATAGAGAATGAGAGGCTTTTATTCTTTTAATTATACATGGCTGTATACAAACAGCAGTGACTAAAACCGTGCTAAACTTAAAAAATAAAAAAACAAGACTAGCTGAATATGCTACCATACCACATGGTTTATTTTGTGCATTTTCTCTGTGATTATAATTCAGTTTCAACTATGTATCTATTATTCATCTATCCAAGCACCTGATTTTCCAAAATGGTTTTTAGAATTCTAACACATTTTTGTAACAGAGTTCTCTGCATACATTTTTCAACTACTTTTCTGACTTCGCCTTGAAGAGCAAGCACTAACATCTTTTGCTCTCAGGTGCTTCTAAAGAACAGTAAGCTTTGAAAGTGTGCAGATGCCTTTTGTAAATGCAGACCATTCAAAAATTAGTATTTTTTAAGTACTGGATCACTTATTATTGGATCCTAGAAGTCCCAACTAGAGATTATGCCTTCATATACAAGAAACCGTGAGCCCACAGTCTTTTCCTGAAATGGCACTAGAAATTACTGATGAGACATTTAGGATGACAAAGTTTTCTGGTTACATTGCGTATTGGTGGCTGATGGTAGGCAGCTAAGTGCCTTTTCTTCACTACTGGGACACAACCTCTAACATTTATTCTTCAAATGTGTTTAATTATCCCAGTAAAATAATAAGCACCATTTGAACCTTACAAGGCTTACCTTGAAAACCTGAACTGACACAGTATTTGAACATCAGATTCTTTAAAAACCTTGCTATGTTTTATTGATTTGATGTTACACTGGAAGTAAGAAAAAAATTGCCATTGCTGTATTTAATTGACATATCTAATTAGTATATCTAATTCAGAAACATTCAAGATGGCACGTGGAGAATTGACAGCATGTCCACCAGACACATTCACAAAACACGATTACCACACCATGAAATTCTGTGTATGCAGAAAAAATAATCAGAAGATAGCTATCCAGTATCGATTTCCACACTCAAGCATCATCTGAGTTTATGCTGTAAATGATAAAGGATCAGGTATAGGAAGTGCCTCTCTGGATTGTAAATTGATCACAGCAGGACCATTTTCTTCCTAATAGGTTTTAAGATTTGCATATCATCTCGTTACATTACAGCCACCACTTGAGAGCATACAGAGTGTGCATAGAGATACTCTTTTATCTGACTTCTAAAGTTCTCCCTGAACTTTGTGATCTTGGCAGCCTTCCCATTTCCACATATTAAAATATCACATTCACAGAATGAATTACAATCAAGCTGGAAAGCATATCTCTGATTGTTCAACTTGAGCACAGAATTAAGTGAAGCAGACAAGTTTACACATTTTAATCTTTGAAGAATTGTCTGCTGGTTAGAAATTAATCTGATATTCAAGTGACCAAGGGTCACTTCAACACACCCTCTGCAGTCAGTCCTTAAGCCCTTCAGCTGTACACTAAAGACAAGATTCTCAGAAAATTAGACACAAGCATTTCTTAGTTTTTGGTGCAGATTTGCAAGAAGATGAATTTTTAAGTTAGGTTTCTGAGTCCCCTGTTCAGTGGTAGCAAGAATGAAGTACTACATATGGGGATTCATATTAGTTATTAGTTGGATACTGTCCTACCCACAGAATGGTTCTATGTCTCAGTCTCTCACAGGATCTTTGCAATTTATCCAAAACAAAGGAGAAACAGAAATGGAAAAAAACCTTAGTGCTCAGAGCATTACAAAAAAAAAAGAATTAAAAGTGTTTCAAAATTACTAAGCAGGAAGTTTGTTAAAATATTTCATCAGTGTTTACTTGTTTATTGCTATAGTGTTTACTAGTAATGAAAGAGTTAAGTTGTCAATAAATCCACATAGGTGGCAGTTTTCTAGTTTTAGGAACAAAAATGGAAAAAACCAGTGAAATTGCAAAACCAAAGTACATAGTAAAAATGCAATTACTAATACTGTTTTGAAGATTCTATATAGGATGTTATCTACAATTCACTCTGCACAGAATGCATTTGTTACTAGGCAACCATCTAGTTAAGTAATTCTATTAGTTTTACTCTGCATCCAATGAACCCTGAAAATACTGTGATCTCAGTCCTCCATTTAGAATATATTTAAAAATCTAGAGGTACTGAAAAAATGTAACCATGCAGAAAGCACTATTAGAAGCCATATTATTCTCCCTCAGTTAAATATTAGGTATGCATTACTTTGTCTTAAGAAATGACATTTTGCATATATCTATGAAGAAATTTCTATGCCTGGCACAGTGCCATGTCAGTTCTTCCTAACTGACAGAAAGCCTTTTCATGCTTTGCTTACTGTTTTGTTCTCAAACTAAGAAACAAAAATACCTCTGAACTATTCCACAAGTTAGTTTCACTGTTTTATTATAACATGAAAGAACACAAAAGGTATGACAATCACTATTACCTTTTAAACTCCACAGGTATATCACTAAAATGGAAAAACAATCACATATCAATAATAAAAAATGAGATGCAGAATGACTTCCTGACATCCCTTCTATGCAAAGTAAAATAAAAGCTTCTGAAGATTAATTCAAATATCTGATACATAACATTTTCCAAACAATGCAGATTAAGTTGTGTTTTAAAGAAGTAGTTTGTTTTTAAAAAATAATTTTTACACAACTCCAAGGTTGTGCAAAAGATAACAAATAGATCTAGACTTATGTAAGACTCATTAGACATATGGCTGCAAAACATACTGCCTAAAAATAACATCACAGACTAGTAAGAAAACATGTATTGAATTTATAACAAGCTGATGAACTGGCAGATTTTAAAAGAACGTATAATTGAAAAACAGCAATTAAAAAGGGATTCCTCTAATTGTTTTCTAAGCCTAACTCTATTCAACAATTTTATCGATGATATGCAGTAAAAAATAACTGGTGACAAGAAGAGCAGGTGATTGGCAGAATTAATATAACTGATGTGTGTGTCAGCCATACAGATAAATCTAGGTTGATAGCCGAATTCAAACTAAATTTCTTTCCATTTAGCTCATTCTATAACAGGCCACAGCTGCAAAATGAGACACTATCCTCAGGAAACATTCTTATAGCAATGAGTTAATCCTGCAGCAACTATAAAGAGGTTTGTTTGAGGATTTAACAAACAAGTATCCGAATGCAAGCTCCAAAGAAGATGTGTTAGCAAATTAAGTACATGCAATTCTTAAAGGTATAACAGGTAGAACTGCATAATTGAAGGGAAACACTCTACCTCTGTATATGCCAGAACCAAAACTAACACAAAAGTTCCGTATCCAGTTTTGTTGACGTTTTACAAATACAGTCGTGAATGTAGGAAATCCAGTGAAAAAAAGCCCCACAACACTATCATTTGAAATGAAAAAATTATTGCAGAAGGCTTCAGTAATCTTGTTTGGTTATACTTTAACAAAAGATGCTGAAAAACTTGATTAGTCTATATAAGAAATATTAAAGAGACAAAAGACTAATAGAAGTCACTCAAGATGAGAACTGAAGAACCAAATGAAATGCCACTGCCATTCTAGTCCCAAAAGACCCATATAGGAATTACAGTGGGCTACCATTTGACATAAAATACACAGATCTAAGCAGCTGGTTTTATGTCATTAGCTGTAAGGCCAGAGTTGTTTTTTTTTTTAACTGATCCAATTATCATAACCAAGAATGGGATTCCAAGCACATAAAAATCCCTATTTTGATAACAATTAGACATTTGGCTTTGCGTGAGAAACATCTGAACTTGTTTGCTTGTGATCTCCAGTAAGCGGTAAAAGAGGGAATCAAAGGGACAGAAGAAAAAGAGGTAGAGAAAATAATAAGGCACTAGAGATAATGAAAAAGCAAAGAAAGAGTAAAGAAAACTACATTAATTATGAGAGGAAAAGTTCCTTAAATAACGTGGCATGAGGAAAGAAAGCTCAGAAAGGAAACTTGAGAATTTCCAGGGGAAGAAGAATTCCAACATCTCATGGTCACTGCAGTCAAAGATGCCTTTGATCTTCACTTCCCCAAACAAGCCTCTCCTTTCTTGATGAGTAAAGGGTGCAGCACAGCACCTCTCCTTGTTGGCTCCTCTGTCACCTGGAGGAGGCATTTCTCGTCAATGTATTCCAGGAGTCTCCTGGATTCCTTGTACTGCTCTGTTATTGCACATATCGTAATAGTAACTTTGTTGACCTAATACAAAAACGTAAAGCAACTGAAAGTTAAACCTGAAGAACAAGACAGTGCTGAGAACAATATTTGGGTGTCTAAGATGGGAGCTGTGGTATTCCAAGATCTGAGAAAGCTTTTAATATGGATTTTCTTTTATTTAATTTATCATTCACATACTTGAGAGAAGGTATCAAAACTCGTGTATCACTTAAATATAGTATTCAGTATGCTTTTTGTGGAAAAATCCCCAGCAAGGAAGTCACCAAAATCTCTGAATAATTACAACAAAATACTTCAGTGGCCTTTAAAAGCAGTCAATTTTTTTTCTTTCAAGATAATAACCTTAGTATATTACAGTGGTGTGAAAAGTTTGATTAAAAAGTTTAAGCATTTCAGTTTTACATCTGCATTATGCTCTGGACTAAAACTTTAAACATCAAAGCTATAAATTGGATTCAAATAAGTTGTTTGATGTTATACCTACAGTATATAACAGAGCTCAGAGCAATTTTCCCACCAAAATGTTTAGCAAAGTCAATTTAAATCACTTGCAAAAACATTCTCTAAAATTTGAAAAGTGCAAACATGCACAAATATGCTCTTCATTCTGCTGTGAGTAAAACTGTCAGCAATTCCAATATATATGCTCCTTCCAGGTTTAAATAAAACCTAATTCTAAAAAATGCCATAAGTTAAAATGAGCGTGTTAAAGTCTTACAGTAAGTGGTGTGACTCAGTGTTCATCTGGGGGAAAGTACATCAATCATTCAAGTATTTTGAGGTACAAATTAGGACAGACCTGCTAATGCATCAGGATATTCCTGCTTTAAGAATACATTTGGATAGCTGTATTTTTACCTCATATCAATACGGATCTCAAAACATTATTTTCTGGCACAGTTGTAGGCCTAAGTAGCTAGTTGAATACTAATTCTTAAAAAGACAAAAAAAACCCCAAATTCACTGGTTCTTTTTTCTATTATCCACCATCTAAACAAAACACCCCTCATAACTCCAATAAAACAAGAGATGTTTTTTAGCTAAGACAGGATAACAAACCCTGCAAAAGGTAAAAGGCACCACACTATACATCCTGACCTGCACAGGAACCATGACATTGTCTCGCAGACAAGCTAGGGAAGTATGATCCAGGTGAAACTACAGGTTCATGCCATTATTAGAGTCGCTATTAGTGATTTATGGAAAAGGCTGAAGTAGTATTCAAAGGAATTTATCACAGCTCTGTTCTAGAAGTGATAAAAGAAATGACTGTTCCCGGTCAGATCAAAAATTATACTACTTGAATGAACTGTCACCTGCAGGAGGCAAAAGGGACAGTATAGAAAGCGGGAAAATGGCAATCATATTTACCAGAATAGATCCCAGTTAATACAGCCTCCAGTCTGATCTAGTGACTACTACTCTGCAATGGATTTTTCTTTGAATTACCTGTCCCTCTATTACAAAGTAGGAAAAAATAGTCAATATTTTGGATGTCTTAAATCAGTATATAAATCAAGTAATTGATTTCAGCAATTATTGCAGTCATGTAATTGACACAATGATATTTCAGATTAATATTGAGGATTTTTTTGTTTTTCAGAAACTGAACAATTATTCTTACATCCTGTGTGTATGAATACTGAATGAGTATGATATTTCTATAGATACCAATGAAAAGTAAGATCTGTAACTACTTTCAGAAAGGCTGGAGAGGAGATTCAAATCATCGAAGACAGGACATTTTCCAGGGATGGACTGAATATCCTGGCTTTTGTTACTGCTCCAGGGACATTTATATATTTGTATCAAAATATATAAAACAGAATTACGAGCAGGGAATAAAATCAAGGAAAGGCAACAATATATTTATTCTTCACAAAGTAATATTAAAACATTAGCTGTGATTTTTTTTTACACTTTGAACACCTATAACAGTATTTTTACTGAACTCCAGTGAAATTCTCCTGAAATCAGAAACATTATGTTATCTTTTTTTATTGACTCAGTAAAAGTTCCAGTAACTTCATAGCTGTGGATGTATACTGCAAACTTCATAGAACTATGCCTGCAAGCTCAGATGCTGAAGTATAATATTTCAGTGTAATTTTAAAAAGTAATCTTCTTATTATTTGTTTTCATATTAAAAAAGTAAAACAATTGTACAAAACATCTCCTGTTTCTTTGTCCCCGGGCTCTCTGGGAGGCTTGCAATTTGAAATTTTTATTGCCAAATGTTTTTTACAGCACAATTCCAAAAAATTCTACAAGTAATTTTGCTTTCTTTTTAACTGCAGGGTTTTTTTAGTATACTTTTATACTGTAAATTTAGCCTCTCCTAAGATACCTATTTGTAACGATACATAAGGGTCTCCATTACTGCCTTTCTTATCAGAATAAATAAGGTGGTGAGATGGTCAGTTTCAAGATTTGTGTATTGCTTTATTTCCCAACTATTTCACTTAAGGAAAGGTTACAAGTGGGTAACTTCAGCTCCAGATGAATTAAATTCCAACTTAGTAGGTAAAACAAACCTTGAAATCCTAGGAGATTAAAACACCCTTGAGAGCCATTTTTCAAATGAGTGCTGAAGCAAGATACTGCTATACTACAATAAATGCACTAAGGGTAGGATTCAGTAGCCAAGACATAATTGGCTCAGATTTTAAATTCCTTAAGTTACCTGCACAGGCTTGACAGACACAAAAGGGAAGGATCTATGGGAGACTTGTGTCCAAACAAAGAAGAAACAGATTGCCAAGCTGAGTAATGTACGACAAATAACATAGCTCTCAACATCTATTTTGGACAGCTGAAGCCTATCTTACAAATCTCAAAAAATTGCACAGCAAGAGTAAATCTTACAATCTGATATGAAGAAAATTATTATCATGATCACTGCTAAAAGCTGAGATGCTTTACTTTAAAGACACCTAAGGAAAACAATTCATTTAAGAAAGAAAATATAATATCAAACAGCTAAAGTTTAGTGCCTTTGAGGTAGTCTAAACTTAGCTTCTTCTAAAGAATCATTACTTATATTGTTCTTTATACAGGAACTTTACACTTTCTTTACTGGATCAGAGCAGACATCCATTTTATTCTGCTCTTAGCAGAATTGGAATCAGATGATTCAAAAAGCCTTAACAAGGTTAGTGCAGCCTTACCAAGAAAAAAAAGCATCTTGAAAGCTAAAAGGCTTTAAACATTTAACATGTCACAAATAGAGCCATAACAACTGTTTCATTTTAATTTGTTACAGGTTACTTGTATTGACAAGAGTTTTGCTCTGTGTGACAAAAAAAAAAAATAATTGTACTCTATCCTCCTCCTTCCATTATTTCTTTCTCCTAAATCCTTCCTTTTTATTCATCCCCAAATTCCATGTTTTACTTTACTTGTGTAAAAGCACATCTCACCATTGAGACAAATCTTATTGATTGCCTAACTCCAAATCCTTCTTTTGTAAAAGATTAATGAAAAAATCCCTTTTCTCCTTTTTCCATTTCAAATCTTGGTATTTAGAAAATACCACTAAATCACAGGGAAAAACAAAAGGACTGTTTATGCTAGACTAAAAATTATGTAGTATTTTTCTAGCAGTGATGAAAGCTTTACTGAGATTTAACACAGTACTCTTAATTAAAACAAAAAAGAAATTCTCCTAGGAAAACTGCTAACTGAAAATGAGCATTCCTGGTAAGAAAATAATTTCAATTATGGTTATGTTAAAACATTAGCCTGATTATTATTTGCTCAAAACTATTCAATTTCCCTGTTACTTATAAAGTAGAGTAAATTAAGCAAACAAATTATGAGTAAAGAAACAGCACCACAATAAACTATGCATCTTAGGAATCTGATAGTTGATATAACACAGAAAGGAAGGTAGAACACAAAAAAATTTCCTCATTCTTAAGACATAGCTTTGAAACAGAACAGCTGTAAAATAAATTGTAAACTGCCTAAACATTTCTATTTAATTATCTAAGCATGTTACCCTTTACAGTGATATTTATCTATTCTTAACCAAAACAAAATTATTTTGAAGACTTTTTACTCTGTTACCTGTCGTAAAGTACGTGCTACTATACTTTCAAGAACTGGTCCTCTGTCTTCATGCAGTAGATGAACTTCATCAAGAATCAGGAGTTTTACCAGCTGAGAGAGGGCTACATCACCAACACTTTTTCTTGTCACTACATCCCATTTCTCTGGAGTAGTCACAAGCATCTAATAGAGAAGAAAAAAAGAAAAAAAAAAAGAAATATTAAGCATTTACAAATTAAAATGCAGATACAAATTTACAAAACTATGGTGATTTAACGTACAGCAGAGTAAATGCAATGTAGAACTTAAAGTTAAGTTTTACTTACTTTATATATGAGGCAGACAGTTTGCTGTATCTACATTTGTTGGATAGCCATTAGTAGGATTCAGTATGGAAAACCTTATGGAAATATCAACTAGTAACTTCAAGCTACTGTGCCCCATTTGTATACATTTTCCACATGAAAGTATTTAAGCAGCTTTTCAGAACCAACTACTTACATAATCACTTAATACTTGTGTTTCACTAAAATAATCTGTGATAAAATAATTCTGTGCTTCTTCACTGCACGGTAAACAACCAAGACCCTCCCCTCACACTTCAGCTTGACCTGATAGTTCCCAGTTCCCTATGAAATGCTTTCTCCCTAAGGCATACTTTCAAGTTGTACATTTTGATATCTTGATCCTTGCATTGGCAAAACAGATTGAAGAACTTCCACCAGACCTGGATAAAGTAGCTTCCAAACTTCATTGGTTCATATAGATATGCCATTTCTCCAGCCTGTTGATATCCCTCTGGATGACAGCACAATCCTCTGTGTATCAGCCACTCCTCACTGTCTGCTCAGTCAACCCATATATCAACGAGCTTCTTTATGAGGATTTTACGGAAAACACTATCAAAGGCTTCAATGAAATCTAGGTAAACAATACCCATTGCTTTTCCCACATCTACCTGGCCAGTCATTTCCTGATAGAAATTTATCAAGCTGGCCAAGCGGGACTTCCCCTTGGTGAAGCCAAGCTCACTACTCATGATATGATTTTCTTGTCTTTCATGTGTGGAAACTGTTTTTAGGATTAGCTATTCCATCACTTTCCCATATGAGGCTGACCAGCCAGGCATTCTCTGGGTCATACTTCTTGCCCTTGTTGAAGACAGGGTGACATTTGCCTTTCTCCAGTCTTTGGTCACTTCTCCCAGTTACAATGGATAATCAAAGATTATCCAGTGACACTGCAATGACAGAAGCCAGCTTCCTCAGCATTTGTGGATGCAAATCAATCAGACTATGGACATATGTGTCCCCTGTTCTCTCAAATACTCCCTGACCTGATCGTCTTCTACCAGGTACAATTTACTTGCTCCACACTTTCCCGCAGTTGCTGGAACCTGGGATTCCTGAAGGCTGGTCTTGCTAGTAGAGACTGAGGCAAAGGAGGCATTCAGTACCTCAGCCTCTTCTGTGTCCTGTGTAACCAGGTCCCCTGTCTCATTCAGCAATGGGCCCACATTGTCCTTGGCCTTCCTTTTGTTGCTCATCTTGTTTTCTTTGATATTCCTGAGCAGATTCAATTCCATTTGGACTTCAGCATTCCTTACTTCAATCCTGGATGGTCAGACAATGTCTCTGTATTCCTCCCAGACTGCATGTCCTTGTTCCCACACTCTGTATGTACACTTCTTTTTTCTTTGTATGACCTGGAGCAACTTGTTCATTCATGCAGGCCACGTTCCTATTCATTCATTTTCGCCCAAGTTCCTATTCAATGGGATGAACCAGTCTTGAACTTGGAAGAATATTAACCAGCTTTCTTGGTTCTTTGAACTCTCTCTTCCCTCCAGGACCTTATCGCATGGGACTTTTCCAACTAGATCTCTAAGGTGGCCAAAGTCTGCTCTTCTGAAGTCCAAGGTTATAAGCTTGCTTTTTGATCTGTTCCTCCTCCTCCTAAGGATGCTGAACTCCAACATCTCACTGTCACTGTGGTCAAGCCTGTTTTCAATCTTCACACCTCAAACAAGTTCATCCTTGTTTGAGTGTGAGGTACAGCAAAGCACCCCTTCTCCATGTCCTCTCTACTTAACAGAGGACGAAGGGTCCTGGAGTGAGCCGATTTCTCATCAGCTCACTCCAGGACCCTCCTGGATTGCTTGTTCTGCTGAGTTTCTTTCAGTACATTAAAAAAAAAAATGTTTCTTACAAAACACATTTATGAATATGCATTTATGAATACTTTTGCTTCACTTGGTCTCCACAAGATATATCCTGATAGTATTTACTCATTCTCGTCAGAAAAATATTTTTCCCTACACTGCCTCACAATATTGTTCCAGTCCAATTATTTTACCATCACAATATATCAGTCTTTACTAATTACTAAGAACTACTCGTGAAGAGACTTTGTGATATTACAGAAAAAAGATGTTAATTTCCTGCAATATTTAAAACTTCACAAATGAAAGAGTCACTGAGTCACTATTATCACAGAGAATGGTGGTATCCGGGGGGTATTTTCATGGTTTGTTTAAATATTACTGGGTGCATTTTGTTAGCAAATACAGATTTTTCAAATGCTTGTACAAAACAGTAGGTGTAAAAATGTATGTCCATAATTTATGAACTGAATTGTAACACCACTACAGATGCAGCTGTTAGCACTTTAAAATGAGCCATATCAACCACAAAATATTAGCAGCTGTACTTCCACAGAACATTAATTAGCAAACAGTGAGGAAATATCTTTAGCAATGCATATTAAGGGTTTAAGGTGTGAAATACTACAAATGCAAGCTACTTAGCTAATTTGCTAAATCTAAATTGGCAACATTCAGATCACAGTTTTTTTCTAAATGTCAGTCATGTTATCAGGATATATATTTAAAATCGTATCATTAATTCTTCTGTTTCTGAGTGATGACTAAATATCCATTATAATGGTCTTTTACTTTGATCTTATTTTAAAATAGCAATCTTCGCAAAGCAATGACCTGAATGAAAAGCTATACAAAATGAGACACTATATCAAGCAAGAAAAGAAATCTCCAGAGAATGTTTTGCTAGAGAATATGAGTGGTTCTTACATTTATTTTTCAGAGAGAAATTGGGGTAAAAAATTCTCAAAAAAACCAACCAAACAGATCAGCTTTGTAGTTGCAAATTATAAATTGAATTCAAATATATAAAATGCTATTTAAAAATATCAGCTAAAAGAAACTGCTAACTATCAGCAAAGGCTAACAAAGATTACTTTTTTCAATTAAAATAATAAACCAAACAGCACTATGAGTCATCTCATTATTAGTTTTAAATGTAGTAGAGGCATTTCTTTTTATAATTAATTTTCAGAGACAATATATTTTATCCTTGAAGTTTTAAAATCAAAGCTCAGATTTAGCAAAAGGATTCTGCTTTCTGTTTGAGGGCAAGAGAAGGACACAGAAAGCAAGTATTAAAATATTTTTTTAATATATTCTTCTTTTACATGGACTTGAGTTCTCAGCACACTGAGAAGTGTGTTCATTTGTATTGCTATTTCACCACTTCACCTCTTTCAGTATTGGAATAGCTAGATAATAAAGTGTCACATTTGCTTAATGAACTGCAACTCATGCAAGATATTTCAATCTGGTTTTTGTATTAGGATATGGCTGAATAGAAATGGGTTAACTGTCAATATTTTTACTGTCAAGTTAAATTTCTCTATGCACACATACTTCTCCTTTCCCAATGTTTTTTTATCATTCATTATTCCACACTGATTTTTTCTGTTAGGGAAAACATGGGCTTTTCACAAAGTCTTCTATCTTAAATGAGCACTGCCAATCAATTTCACTATTACACCAAAAGAGTTAACAGTTTAAAAAACATAGTCTATATATTTCAACTCAAAATGATGTCATTTGGCTTTGGGGTTATTTAACATATCCCTGCAAGGTTTTACATAATGTTCAGGTATGAACTCAAACAAAAAATGTTTAATTATTTCACTTTGAAAAATTATGTCAAAAGGGACAACACTAGCTGATAACTTCAACATGAACTTAAAAAATTTCAAGAGACTATGAAAATGCATTTTTTTGTATAATTGCATGATTTCCTAATTATTTTTGTTAGGTTCTCTTCAGTCCCCTTTGAAGCCAGATTTCATGGTAAAAGGAAGTTACATTTTCACCACAGTTTCAGAAGATCAATGTGTTGAAAATGCTGGGGTTTGTTGCTGTTAGGGGTTTTTCTTTATCTGAAAAGGCTTATTGTCTTAATAAAATCAAATTATCTTCCATTAATTTCTAGGGGGCCAATATTCATTTCTAGCCGTTGGCACAGCCTTGAAGGTTTATGTTTTCAATAGCTTACTTTCAATTCTTTGAAATTTTTTGCTACTTTTAAGTTCTCCCAAACACATCTTACACATGACTAGTATCTGTTTTCTGCTTGAATAATTAGTACACACACTTTGAGGCTAGAAAAACTATGGTAGTCACCTCAAATTTACACACCTACAGGTCCAATATGAAAATATTTCATAACAAAGGATGTAAAATAGTTATGACATAGTACAAAATTTACCACTTGTAAGTTTTTCAGGACCATTTTTGAGAACAGTTTTTCTGTCTTTAGCCACTTTAGCCTTCGTCTGTCACTCATCTGACCTGCTGTCCATTTCATATACACAACAATAAATCAAAACTCAGACACACACCCTATCTCATCCTCATCTTCCTGTCTACTACAATTGCCATAAAATACTCAGAAAAGACCTGGATCACTCTTATGTGCCAGACATCATCAAAGCAGGTATAAAGAACGGGTTGACTCAGATCTCAGCTTGAATATCAACTAGGATAATAGGAAATAGTCCCATGCCCTGTGGGTTACACAAATGTGGTTACACAGATTTCTATACCATAAAAAGTAGAAAAGTACCTTTTACTGAGACTGGGTAGTGTTGATATTTTGAGTATCAGCACTATTCCAGAAATAAGCCTGGATGTTGCCATACTGAAAACAGAGTAACAGCAGTACAGTGTCTTTACTTAGCACAAGATGTAAATGCGGGTTCCTTTATTACATGAAAATAGTTAAAACACATAGAATGGTACACACACATACTTTCAACCACTTGACCTATAAGTTTGAATTCATATTATTATACATGCTGAGCATTAGAATCTATCATTCTTTCTATAATGAAACTGAAGAATAAACACAAGATTATAATGAACAAATCCAGAGGCCTTTGCATGAGGAAAATATTGTGGATGTCAAATGATCACAATAATAAAGTTTGTATGTTATGGGAAGTTTCCAAAATGAAATTATCTTCCCAAAGCTGGATCAAGATCCAGAAACATGTCATAACGATATGTCATCTCACACTTGCAGCAAAAATAGAGATATTTTCATATTTAACATACCCATATAAAAGCACTACTTCCTCTTTGAAACTATTAGAATTATGACAAATAAACAGCAAACACTCCATTTATATTATATTTGTCTGTGAAGTTCACCATATCGCTTCTCAAAGAATGGATTAAATCTGCAATAAATACACGTTTCTACCGTAATCTTATCCTTTATTTGCTTTATGCTCTTACAGCCACTTCTTTTTCATTTTGCATTAACATTTCTTTGTACCTTTCCCACTTTCTACTAAGTAATTCTCAATATATCAGTATCTTTAGGAAAGAAAAAAGAAAACTGAATCTTATTATACCAAAAACCACCCTGATGCCTGCGGCTATGTGAGCATCTGTTCTCTAAAGGCTTCCTCGTGTCCTCCTCCTGCTCAGTGATCAGTGATGCTAGAGTTACTCACTTTGTTATTAGCACAAAAAAGTCTCATTGAAGACATGACAGCCAGAACTAAGGAGAGGCAAAGAGACTGAAACAGCTAAAATATAACCTGAAATTAACTGAAATATTTATTATGCACTGGAAAAATGCATGTTAGGTATTTCAAAAATTTGCCTTTTAATAACATAATGATTAGATACAACTGGAGAGAATTTTATCATTTGCAGCTTAGAACGCATTTTTTTACTAAAATTAAATGTGATGAAATCAAGCATCATTTGAAATAAGGGAATTCAGTAAACTTTCAAAAAGCAATGTTTTCTGAAGTGCCCCAATGATGCTGGAGAAGAAACAATTTTAAGGCCCAATTCATTAGTATATGTAGTTAAAGAAAAAACATAGCATATGCACGAAATACAAGCCCTAAGGATCTAATCGCTTTGGAAGGCATGGAACCAGCCCCTATGTTTGAATGCAGCAAATTTGTCTCCTGCACAGGGATTCACCATGAATGCACAACAATAAAGAATTCTGATCTAGCCACTGCTGCTTTATTGTTACTATTCAAAGATATTTCCTCAAAGATCTGCTTCTGTAGATTTCAATTAGTAGAATTTCCTTGTCTTTATTGTTTTCACCTTGCTACTGGTCTTTTCTACTCTCCTCCTTTACACACATCTACAACTTCCCCTTAGCACAGCCTAGAGGAAGCTTTGCTCAGTCACAGCCAGCGCTCCTCATCTTCTGACAGCTTTTTGGCAAGGGGGCATGGGCAACCTACACAGTTTACTCAATCCATGCTGTAAGTATTTATCTTGGTGGTTTGTTCTGGCAGCGAATTCACTGCAAGATCTTAACTTCTGTAGAAACGGAGACACAGAAAACAGCACACACAACTACACACAACCACCCAGAGCAGACTCTCATTGGAATGCAGCATATTCTGCAATTCTGTAGGCAGAGCTGCTATGCTGGGGCTTCACATGATTTGAAAATATTTCCCTTCTAATAAGTGATAGTTTGGAGTTTCTCACAAATTTTAATATTAGATAGCTGATATCACACCCCATGAGGGATATATTACCAGTTTGGCACTCTTTGAGGTAAAACTCCATCAAAACATGTTACAAGAGCAGCAACCAGCAAGCCACTTTCATAATGCGGTTTTCATTCCTCTTTTTATTGCACGCTTACTCTGTGATTTATTCAAGCATTTCAAAAAGCCTCATGTGAGCTGGAGCTCAGGCAGGGAGTGGAATAAACATACAGAAAGTAAAACAAAGGGCAGCAATTCAAAACAAGAATCTGAGGTAGGAAGTAATAAATAATGAATCCAAGTATTTTGTTCTTCATAGATCAAAACCAAACATCTGATGCTGTATTTAACACAGTTAAAATAGAATTATGTTGCTTGTAAAGCAGTTTCCTTACAATACAAAGATATGCAGATGAGCAGTATGCCCATTTAGGTGAACGGATGATGTTCTAACAAATCTGAACGTGTATTTGTGGTCTACAGTAATGTCAAGACAAGATCTCATATACATACATACATACATATATATGCATTTTAGAATATATATGCATATATATGTATGCATTCTACTATTAAGTAGAATGTATTAAGTAGTAAATGTATGCATTTACTATTAAGACTACACTTACAAGAAGTATTAACATAAAAGACTGAGTTCATCACGCTAGAAAGACTTACAAAAGAGGTGCATTATATTGATGTATATTAGCAGCAATTAGTAAGTCCCCAGAGCTAACAGCAATCATCAATCAACAACAGAAATAAACAACGGAACAATAAAAATTTGTAACAGCTGCCAGTCAGAACTTAAAATGTCCAATGACTTTTTAACTGAAGAAACATAACCCTGTTCAGCATGTTTTATTTTATAAGTGAGCCCTAAGAACGCACAATGATTTCGTTCCTTTACAGAACCCAGCTATTCCACTTAATGAAAAGGCAACTGATTGACAATGTATCAGCACATTGCCTTAGCAGAGCAAGATACTTACAACAGATCTGACATGTTCTGTTAACCTTATTTTTTAAAATATTGTTTTATTTGTTGTATACTCAGTTTCATAACTATGACTAACAGATTTAAGTTCGTGTGTAGATATTTAAAATTTTATGCTTTCAAAACAGTCCTGCATGTCCCAGAGATTAAAAAATTAATTTAGAAGTTCCAGTACTACTTTTAGACCTCAATACAACAGACTCTGACACAGTCAAAATAAACTGGTAAGACCAGCACAACCAGTAATTCCTTTTCATTGCTAATATGAAAGCCCTTTCTTTAAGTTTTTTATAGACTTACTAAAAGAATATAAAGCTTTTCATGTGGAGTAGTTACATTAATCTGAGACGAAACTACAGAAAACAATATACATTAGAATCACAATAGTTGTACTGAGTAATAGGATATGAGCACCTGCTCTCTGTATTCTTTTTTCCTATGATAAAACAGCCTGTTTAAAGTCAGTACAAACCTTATTTTAAAAACCATAGTGAGGAAGAACAGCTTGCATGCTTTGTGAAATTCATCTCTTATATTGTAAAATATATAATTAGCTACTCAGACTTCAAGTTTAAATAATGATCTAAATGTTTTAAAGGAGTTTGATCCAAAACACTACCCTCTTTTCCTCTTTGCTGTTAATCAGCACACCAATTACAGTTTTACTAACCTCTGATATACTACTGTCAGGTCTGATTGATGCCAAAAGCTCCCTTAATCAAATCTGACAACTTTCAGCAAGTGCCTGTCTCTTGAGACACTGCATCCAGCCTGCTTGTTTTCAAATCTTCCCAGTGTTATTTTGCATTTCATTCTCTCCCAGCCCTCTTTTTACATCTAACAGAGATACAACAGAATAACAACACAACATGACTGTAGAATACATTTGTGTATGTTTTCATATGTCATTATAGCAATACTTGGGATGAGATTGATTGTTTAAGAGTGTACAAGGAAAAAGTAAGAACAAGCAGATTTTTGGAAAGTGACGTTTCTGAGAAATCCAATATTGTTGGTGGGTTTTCTGTTTGATAATTGTGGGTTTCTATGTTTTTTTTTCCCCTTTTTCTTTTTTTCTTTCATAGCTGCAAGGAAAAGGGTTTCAAAGTCATTACTCCTCTGTTCTACAATGTAACTTTAGGCTTGGGTTGCACAGCTTCAGGAGACAAAGATAAAAGACTACCTCAGCTCCCAGTTTTTTCAATTTATTTATACTGGTACACTTTTAAGACTCATCATAGTGGTCCTCTGCATCTCATTAACTGTAAATATTAACAGGTTCAGAATAACTTCTGTTGACATAATGATAACCTTTGATTTATTTATTTATATGTCAAGATTAGCCAGATTCTGGCCCCTGTTCAGCTCCTGTCAAGCCTTACTCCAAGATGTGGATTTATCCAGTATTACGTGAAAAAAGAGGGCAACAGTGACATTTTGCTCCAAATATCCTTTTTCACACACATTTACTCAATGGCTTTATTTTCTGTCACAGATTTGTATGCAAGAGGGAGCAAGTTCATGTTTTTGTCTCAAATCAGGCTTTTTCAAGAATCAATGAAAAATCACTGACATGGAGGCATACTAAGTGTAAGATGAAGAAAAATGTCTTGGTTCAGCTTTGATGCTTATATTAAACAGATACTGCATTAGAAGTCAATTTCATGACACTTGTTCACAAAACCACAACTCAAACACCAATTCATTTGTGTGCAAGTGAGATTTCACAAAATTTTCCTGTCAAACTTTCATTCCAGAGAAAACTATGTCTGCTAATATTAATGGTAACCAGTGTTGAAGGTGATTGTAACAGACCTACAGCAAGATTGTCAGATTTATATTCTCTGCATACATTAACTAAGAATAGCATACCTTTGGATTTCAGCAGGATTCTTTAAGCAGCAAGAGGAAATCAACAGTTTGCTGTTGTAACGAAAGGATCAAATCACACAGAGTTCCACAGGAGTCTGTGCACCTCAATACTATTGCATATTTTCATGAGTAATCCTAGTAACAAAGATTATACCCACTAAACGTTACACTGATATGCTGGACAGAGCTGTAAACACATTGCAGGAGGAAGTAAGAATTTTAAAATGTCTTAAGTTACAGAACAGATGCATTAAGGCATGAGTCAGTAATACAATTTCAAGATTCTACACTGAGGATAGTATTCATTTTGCCTATCTTACCTGTTAATTTACAAAATTGCCCTTTGAACTAGATACCTAGGCTCCCTCCAGCTGGTTCATTTTATCAATCTAAGTATGAATCAGCCGTAGAAGTCTTCTCTACTGTGTTCTCCCGACGAGTCTGTGCAACCAGTTTAGACCAGTTGCTTAACTTTTACATGGCTAAAGTCAAAATAGATTAATCTGACCCATAGGAATAATTAGCTCAACAAATGCAGGATGTAAAACTATTGTCAAGACAGTAGCTGGGCATCAAAAAGAGAAAGAGCACATCAGTTTGCACATGAACCAAAAATGCTCTGCTGATGCAAAAATTGAAACCTTGGAGCAGGAATTCTGCTATTTGGACATGCTAAATAAACCTTCCAATCTGCTCAGCAAAAGTATGATCTTGGGGCAATACATTATGTTCTGGGCAACTTATTTCAAGAAGTGCAAACCAACTGAGAGTCAAGAAGTGAAAAATGAGAATGACTAAACATAAATGAAGCATGACCTTAACAGAAAGTTTAAATAAACAGATGCTTAGGCTAAATAAACATGTCTGAACAGAGATAACTACAACTGCAAGAGGCTTTGAAAAGCAAATAATGGTGACTGGGGAAGACAGACACTCAGACAAGAAAATTGGTAATAAAATTTGATTAGGATTTAGGTTGAAAATAGGTTTCCATTTAAAAAAAAAAAAAAAAAAATCTTCTAACAGTCAAGACAGGTAAGCCCTGAAGGAGATTTAGCAGGAAGTTTAGGAAAGCTCCATAATCAGAGTGTTATAAACTGAAATTAGTACAGTGCAATATATGTATTACATCTATTTTCTCAAAAGGACAAATTAAATTAATTTTTATACTATTTTTTACAGTTTTAAGATCAGCTTAAAAACTAAACATCTTCAAAATCTCAATTAAAAAACACCTTTCAAATTTCAATTATAAGTAACTTAAGTAACTATGTATAACATATAGCCTAGATAATATATTCTACTTTATATTAGTAATTTAATATGCTACTAATAAATACCCTCCTAGTACTGTTTGCTATAATGTAAACCACTAGACACTTCACGATAACAAAATGGTTTTTGTTACAATAAGAATACTTTATACTAATATTACATATGCTCTTATTGTAAATTAGAGTAGATTTTATTATAGTTATTGCATTTTAAGTGATTCTTCAGTGTTGGAAGTGTTTAAAGATTTTTTTTGGATGTAGTGGAGAAAAAGCTGTTTTCTTAATGCAGTCACATTTAGCATTATTATCTGTAATATTTGTAAGCAATAATTTGAGGTATAATGTGTGGGGTTTGTTCCACAAATAGTCATAATAAATGCTAGAGAACCTAAGATATTCTGTAATATGCAAAATGACAATTTAGAGAATATAAACTCTCAATTGCCCTGGTGCTATTTTGTAATTTGCCTGTATTTTCTACTGACCAGAAGCAGTTAAATTTGAAAAAGATCCAAAAGAGGTAAACATTCCCTGAACAACCTGTCCTCAACTCTGATCAAATAAGCTATCTTTTTGCACAGGAATATTCACTCAGCAGGCACAGCTGTTATTCTGCAATTTTTACATCTAAATCAAAGATAATTGGACTTCTGAGTACATTTAAATTGTACTCTGGGAGAAGGGTCTAACTTAATGCATCATTTGCATTAACTATAAAAGACTGCGTTTCCATCCTGTAAAATTTACTGTGCTTAAAAAAGTATTTGGAAGTGCAAAACAGTTACTAAGTAATTTTAAAGAGATGTGGACGGCTTTTGCACAGAACCTTTTCAGCTACAAAAGACCATTAAACCGAACAGAAGTAAATAATTCTTCTAAATTCTTCATACATAAAATATTAATGGCAACAGAGATTCCTAAAAATTTATTTCCTCCAACTTTTACTGAAGATCCTCAGTGACAAAAAAGCCTGAGACAAAACCTATAATATTTTATTTGGTGTTTTAAATAAATTCATTAGTTAATCACATGCAGATGAGCAGTTAGTTCATACCACAAAGTACTTCAATCTCAGATTCTCTGATATTAAGAACTTAAATTGAGGCATTCTTTATTGTTACTCATTGAGATTCCTTGTACTTCACAATTTAACATTCAGACAATGTATTTTAAGGATTTTTAGTCTTAATTTTACATATAAAAATACGAAAAGCAAACTGCTTATTAGCATTCCATTGCTAGGAAAGAAAATCTGAAATTTGTTTTACCAAGTGTCATCTTTAATCATTACGCAGGAACATTCTAACAGGCAAAATGGTGTCTAAAATGTTCCTTGCTCATCTTTTACTGATACATGCAGTAAGTATCAGATAGGTAATTCCATCAAAATAGACTAATTTTGCTTTTCACAGAATCACAGTACAGAAAAGGTTGGAAGTCACCTATGGAGAACTACCAATCCAATCCACTGCTCAAATCAGTGTCACCTAGAGGAGTCTGCTCAAGACTGCATACAGACATGTATCCAGTATCTCTCAGGTGATACTCAAAGTCTTTGAAGACTCCACAGCTTGTCTAGACAAACTTTCAGTGTCTGACCACCCTCATAGGTCAAAAAATAAGATTTCACATTTACAGAGAACTTCCTGTATTGCAGAGTGTGCCCACTGCCTCTTTCACACTCACTGGAAACTGCTGAGGTCTGGCTCAGTCACCTTTACACATGAATACACAATGTACTCAGATCACATCTATTGGAGCTTTTTCAGACCCAGACTGAATGACCCCAGCTTGTTTTGCCTCTCCTCATGTGTCAGATGTTCTATGCCTCAATAACCTTCATGGCATTTTGCCGGACTTGCTCTAGTATGTCCCTGATCCTCTCATAAAGGGGAGCCCATACCTGGACCCAGCATCACAGATGTGTCTCACCAGGGCTGAGCAGAGAGGAATGGCCACCTCCTTTGAGCTGCTGGCAACATCCTTCTGAAATGCAGTCCAGACTGAAGGGGATATTGCTGGCTCATATTCAATTTATTTTCCACCAGAATATCCATGATCTTTCCTGGGAAGTTGCTTTCCAGCTGACTGGCTCCCAGCCTGGATGGGTTCATAGAATTACTCCCCCAACTCCCGTGTAAGACATGGCATGAACTCTGGGACTTCATGAGATCTCTCTTGGCCCATTTCTCCAGCCTGTCAAAATACCTCTGAATAACTGTGCAACCATCTGATCTGTCAATCACTCCTCCCAGTTTTGTACCATCTGCAAAATTGCTGAGGTTACATTTTGTTTCATGATCACCATGACCTTTCAAAGGTAATCAAGCATGACTTCATGATAACTTGGACCAGATCCCTCAGGACTTTTGGGTAAATCTCATCTGATTTCATTGACTTGTATCATGCTCATTCTGTCTGCACAGTCCCTAACCTGACTTTATTCCATCAAGTGTTGAATTTTCCTTCTCTAGATTTTCCCATTTGTCTCTGGGGCCTGGGATTGCTGAAAGGCAGGCCTAGCAATAAAGGCTGAAGCAAAGAAATCATGAAGTACCTCAGCCTTTCACGCATCCTTTGTCATCAGGTACCCTGTTCCATTTAGCAGAGGTTTTCTCCAATTTTCCTTTTCCTGTACACCCATAGAATGCTTTCTTGTTGCCCTTCCCATATGCTCCTGGGCTTTGTATCACCCAATCCTCCTGTCCCTTTGTGCTCAACGTGCACAACTACAGTCCTTCCAGGTCACCTGCTCCTGCACCCACCTGTTGTAAGCTTCCTTTTTATATTTGGTTTTCATCCTGTAGGTCTCCTGACACTCTCGTCTAACTTGTTGATCATCAGGATGAGCCACTCCTGAGTTTGGAGGCATTGAATAGGAATAAGAAGTTTAAAATAGACTCTTAAAATCTGAAAGACTTTGAGTTTCCGTCTAGATTAAAAAAACACTGAACTAACTTATTGAACTCATTAGTTCATTCACTTGTTAAGTGATTTACAACGGAATGTAGAAAATATTGCTGTAATGTGCTATTTTGATCAGTTTTCAACACTAGACCATTTTGCTAAATAATCCCACATATAATACCTTTACACATGATGAAGTTTCTCTGAAGGACAGTAAGTGAAGACTCTGACTCAAGAGTCATGCTGCATGACACAAACACATTGAGCTAACTGAACATATTACAGCTATAAAACTGGATCGGTATTTTTTTAATATTAGCACACAACTGAATTAACAGTCTGAAACTTTCTACTACACGAGGAACTCTTCCCTCTCTCCCTCTGCCCCAATACTAAGGTTACCCAATCAATGTTACATTTATCTGTTTTGAGAGATGCTGCAGTGAATACAACTTGGCAAGCATACAACTAAATAAGATGGACTGTCTAAAACACAGTAAAGCAAGACCAAGTAAGTGGAAGCAGCAGTAGAGATCTTGTGCTTATCACTGTGCCTTTGACATGAAGAAGTAACATTTGGTTTTCAATGTCACTGTCTTAAGCATTTTCTTAAATGACAAAAAGCCACACTAAAACCAGCACAAACCAAAACTGGTGCTTATGAAGGCACAAGAAACAGGCTCAAGGTTATTACTTAATCTTATGTAAGGTAACCACTTAACACTGAGGTCTCTAAATACAATTGCTGACTAGTCAACACATGATAGCCTACACAAAGCCATTCAAAATCTCTCCAAGCTCAGAGTCCATAAGACTGTGATATATATATACCTCCCTTTTGAGCAACATAAAAGGAATAGAAAGAACAGAAAGCTTAAAGGCAGCATCCCCACAGGAGCTTCATCATTCCACTGCAGAAATGGGAGCAACTTAGCAGCTGCAACCAGGCTTTCTTCTTCCCACAATCATGCACCTTTATTACACAGAAGCCTCTCTGATGATGCCACTTGCTTAAATACGTCACTCACAATCTAGCTTAAAACATTACATGTACTTTGCAACTTATGATTCAGTTGCCACTGGATGGTCACATGACTGCAGCAATACACCTAAAAAGCCGTCATGTCAAGATAGAATTTGATTCAACTAGTCCCAGTCATGAAAAAGTGAAGAAGAGCCTTTTAAAAAGCAATAATTTAATTACAAACCTGGAAACACAGAAAGGATGTTGAACCCTCAAGAAAAGGCTAAAGAACAAGTCCTTTTTCTTAACATATATTAAGTTTGTATGCTGTTCTACTTTCAGAAAAACGTCAACACCATTAATATATGTTGAAGAAACAGATGTAATAACCTAAGAGCAACCTTTTACAGACACAAATTTAAAAAGTGTTTACTAATTTGGTATTTTCAATGCAATATTTTTAACATTTTACTTCATATTTACTTCTGCAAAATTCTGCCACAATGAATTGAGATGAATCATTGGCAAACAATTAATTTTGACCTCCATAAAAACCAACAGTAAATGTACTTTATTGCCATAAATCACACATATTTTCAGTAGAATTTGATTTTAAACAGCAAATAGGTAGAATATTAACAATAATCATTTTTATACATGTTAAAAATGACTTCAAACTTTTCCCATTTTCAATAACTAACTTATCTTGTGTGTCTAATATCTCCACTTGAAAAATTAAGAAATCTACTTGATTCACCTGTAGGTGACACTGTTGGTCTTAGCCATACAACCAAAGAGCAACTACATTCCTGCAGTCTGGAACAACGGTGTTTCCAAACCACATATCTTTTTTTTTTTTTTTCCCTGTTTTTATATTTATATGCTAGTACTTTTAAGTTTCATTGTGTCCTGGTTTAATCCCAGTCACAACTAAGCCCCACACGGCCACTTGCGCAGTCCCCTCTGGTGGGGTGGGGTAAAAGTGAGGAAACTCATGGGCTGAGATAAAGGGTTTAAATAGGTAAAGCAAAAGCTGTGCACACAAGGAATTCAAAGCAGAACAAGGAATTCATTCACCACTTCCCGTTGACAGTAAGTGTTCAGCCATCGCCAGGAAAGAAGGGATCCATCATGTGTAACAGTGACTTGGGAATACAAATAAATGGTCTCTCTGAACGTCCTCCCCTCTTCCGTCTTCCTCCAGCTCTGTATGCTGAGCCCTATGGTATGGGGTATCTCTGTGGTCAGTTGGGATCAGTTGTCCCAGCTGTGTCCCCTTCCCAACTCCCTGTGCACCCCCAGTCCCCTCGATGGCGGAATGGGGTGAGAGGTAGAAAAGGCCTTAACTCTCTGAAAGCGCTGCTCAGGAATAACAAAAACACCCTGTGTCACTAACACTGTTTCCAGCAGAAATCCCAACCACAGCCCATACTAGCTGCTATGATGAAAATTAACTCTATCCCACACAAAACCAGCACAAATTTTAATATCATACCTCTTTAGAGACAGTGATTTATGTAAGTGCATAAAGTACGGATATATTAAAACAGAATATACTCAGATAAGGCCTAAAAAACTGAAAAAAATGTGCCCTCTGGAGAGGGAAAGAAAAAAACAACACAATAGTCTATACTTATAGCAAGGGCTCTTCAACCAAATTGAGTATTTGTATTTGTTCATTTAAGTGCTAATGTACAATGCCAAATAGTTCATCATTTACAGGGAAAAAAAAAAAAGAAAAACACTCAAAACTTCCAGTTTTAAAACAGTTTAAAAAAACTTTCAGTTGCCAAGTCAGGCACGAATATAATTACTTCCAATAAAAGGGAACAAACTACCAAGAATGCAATTACAAAACAACCCCACCTTATATCCTTTAACTACAGAATACATAGAATAATTTTTTTCCTATGATTCAAAATGTCTGTAATTTTATCTGGCATGGTTTCAACTAGGTTTTTACTGCAAACCAAAAATTGACTCCCACCTTCCCACCTAATCTAAATAGAGATTTTAGCCAAGTGAGTCACAGCAAAGAATGCCAGTCAATTACACATTTTATCATAGTATGTGGCATTTGATTATTAATCACAAAGTAGGTTACTCAAAGCTTGCACTAAAATTCTACAGATTATGCAATTACAGCAAGCAAGTAGGCATGTTAGCAAAATAAACAACTGTATATGTTTATTTCAAAAATAAATTGTTTCAAATAAAATGTAAATAAATGTCTAAAGAGTAGTGATTTTAATTTCTGAAGCATGGAAGACTGATTTTAGTAAAATCTGTCAAACGTAGATATTAATTTAGGTCACAGACAGCACCTTCAGCTCCTTATAAAGTACTACTATTTTTTATTCAAACTGCTACTGTTTGATAATGTATAAGTACTTTGCCTCACTAGCAAAATCTTAGCTGTCATAGGCACATGTATTAATGGAAGAGTCATAAATCAGAAGGGCTTCCAACAATTTCACTGGGGTATGGAAGACTGATGCCAAAAATAGGAAGTACAATGCTGAAAGCATAGAATATTAACATCAGCCTGAGAAAGCAATGTAGTTGTTCCAGCAACAAAAACAACAGAAACAATGCAGACACCATTTCAACTAAGCAACAAGCTTATTAACTGAACCCACTGGAAAAATATCCAGAAATCTCTTATACAAGTCAAACTTCATTTATTTCTTAATAGTTTTAATCATCAGAGACAATCAAGAATCCTACTCATGCTGTCGCAGAGTTTACTGCCTTTGTTTCTGAGGGTTAAAGAGTTCAGTTGAAAAATTAACATCATAGGCTGAAAGTTACCTCTCTGCTGTTTAACATCAAATTTTTTTCACCTGCTCTACTATTTCCCCAAGTTGGTGTAAGGAAGTAAGAAAACTGAGAAAACCATAGGCTTCATAAAAATAGGACCAACAGAAAAATTCCTTCCTTGTCTTTAAAGGGTCAGGAAGTAGCACTAAAATGCTAAAAACCTGAAAACTTCCTTCTGAGGTGAGCTAGATGGGCATATTAGCATTACAGAAATGAGCCCAACCTGCAAGGTAGTGGGCTTCAAGGACAAGTATTTTCTCCAGCTTCAGACTGTAGTCAGTGCAGATTCATATAATCCAGGTTGTGTCTTCATTCCCCTTTTGTTATTCCCTATTTTGTATCCCTGAAGAGAGTATCCTTAGCTTTTCTTCCTTCTGCTTATCCACTGAAACACTTTCAGGATTCTACTTTCTCCCTCCAAAAGCAGAAGAGAATGAATCTAGCCCAGCTGAGGACTTAAGTGTTATCAGTCACAAACTTGAGCATGACTACCATCAGCTAAGAGTGTACACTGTGAACTGGTGAAAAGACTGTCAAGATCAGAACCTTAAAACACTCCACAGCATTTCAAATCTTGCAGGTGCACAAAGACACAGCCCTTGTGATTTTATTTCAATGATCTTGCTTTCAGAACTAAACACTAATTAAGAAATACACTTACATCTACCAAAAAAAAATTAAAAAGACAGAAAAAAAAATTTACTGTCTTTAGCGTGCCATCAAAACTCACTGCCACAAAAAGATCCTGGATAGTGGATTTGTTAAACACAGTTTTCCCTGAAGATAGCTTGATCAATGAAGCAGGTAGCAAAATTTTATTTTTCATACTATGAGAACTTCTGAAACAAAGGTAATACATATGGAAACAACAGTGTGAAGTGGAGATTACCTTGGGATACAGAAATCCTAGTGTATAAAAAAGATTTTGATCCTTCTTGACTCACTTTACCAAGGATTTCTGTTCTAAATATTTTAGTATATTTCTCTCATTTGAAAGGTAAGGCTTTAGCCTCATTCAAAGGAAGAAAGACTCTTATTTTAGGTTGTGCATAACTTTGAAAATTCAGAAGAAAGGAAGTTTTCTTTCAGCAAGGTTGTACTACTGAGGAATACTCAGGAAGTTTTCTCAAAAGAAAGGCATGTCCCTTCTTTCTTTTTTTTCAAATAGATTTCGGTATCTTCCTGCTCCAGTCCAAGCGCTGATCAAAAGAGGATATTCTGCTACTGAAATCATGGGTGTGCACAGAATCCAGCACTACTTTACATTCTAGACATACTGGAAGAGGGAATATTAACCAGGTTCAACTCTGTTTTTGAAATTAACACCTTGAAAAGAGGAGCGTTTTCTGTGTCTGTGAGCTTTATAATCTCTGGATCACTTCTGAAGTCCACTTCATGAAAGTTTAACTCCCCATACCAAAAGAGATTTGTAGATTTTGTTGCATCTAACACATCCAAAGCACCCTTTTGTTCCTGGAAGGAAACAGATTCGCATCTAAAGTCAACAGTAATACAGGTGTTTGTAACAACTGCAAGGAAAAACCAATGGCATGCAATAGGGAGATGAAGGCCACTTAGAGAAGACTAACATCAGAATAAGTGCTTACAGGGATGGACAAAATATACTGGATAAGAAAAAGGAGATTAGACAGTGTCAAAGCACCAAGAGACAGGAAAATAAAATCGTACTGTCTTGCTTCAAAGGCACTTCAGATTGCATATTCTATGCAATTTTTCAGTGTAAGTTCTTCACAAAATTTTCACAAAATGCAGTGGTAATACAAATGGGATAACAATGGACAATACCAACCTTTAAAAAAACCCGTGTTTTACAGCTGATATATGTTAAAATGCAGTACGATACAATAGCCTGCGAATTACTATTAAGGGAGAAGAGCCGTCAATATTCTGAATCAAAAACACCCATGATTCTTGGTCACGTATTGAAACATTTTTGTGTAAGTATGGTGATATGCAAGGCAAGATGACATCATGTTTACTCCTGACAAGAATCACTATCTCATGTACTTACTCCATGCATAAGAAAAGTCACTATATATGCATATTCAGTCTCTAACAGGGGGCTTTGTATGTCCATGAAATCAGAAGCACATACATAGCAGAATATCATAGGATATAATGCTCTAAAATTTAATAAAATGTTCACAGGAAAAGTGGCAGGAATCAACCTCACTATTTGCTTTTACTTAGAAACATCTCTATACCCTATTAAAATGCAGGAAATGAGAAACAATGTATGGAAAAATTAAAGCTGTAGATGAAACAGTAGGCACCTCAACTTTATAGCCCTCTTTTGCTTCAAATAGTTTTGGACTTGATTAGTTCTATATTGCAGTTAAGAACTTGAGAAAAAAGCATTATTCCATTTTATTAGTATCAGATTCCAATAGGGAATAAAGCCTTCATGACTTAATATCAGAGTGTATCGGCTGACAGAATCTATCAGAGTGATCATCCATATTACTCAGAGGTCCTGATGCCATTTGTCGCTCTCAGTACTACGTACCCTATTCAGTTCTGATGCTTTTGTGGTCTCTGCTTCACTTCTCACTTCTGTCTTGCCATCACAAGTACAATTAATCAGTTGATCTTTGAGATGTCAAAATACTTCTGGTCCTTCAGGTTATTTCCTCTCGTCAAGAAAAGCATTATTTTCAGTAATCAGACAAATGTATTTGCCAATGCAAATGCAGCTTACACAAATTCTCTTTTCATTTACAACACTACTGTTTACAAAGACACCATCAATACTCTTGTATTACTTACGCTCTGTAATAAGAATTGCCCTTTTGTTCTAAACTACTCTTATTTCAAGTATAAACGGGTAAAGTTAAATAGAAAAATAACCAGCTAATAAAATTTGCAATAAACTAAACAAAATTCTCTTGGATTCTGAATACCAGAAATAAAACATCAATGAAAGCAGTAACTTTTAAAAAAATCCCAAACTAAAACCAACTGAGCTAAAACTAACTGTGGTAGGTCAACTGTTGTGACAGGCAGATGCCCACCCAACCACTCTCTCACTTGCCCTCCTTTCCTGGACAGGGGGAGAAAGCAAGATGGAAAAACCTACAGGTCAAGATAAAAGACTGAGAGGTCATGTACCAATTACTGTAATGGGCAAAATAGACTTGACTTGGAGAAAATTATTGCAAATTAAAAATAGAGTACAATAGTGAGGAAACAAAGACAAAATCTAAAAACCTCTTCCTGGTAGTTCCCCCTTATTCCCCAGGCTCAACTTCACTGCTTTGTTTCCAAGTTCTCTACAGCTCAAGGATGCGGGTTACAGTCAGTTCATAACTTCATCTCAGACATTCCTTCCTCACACTTTTTCCCCACTCCAACACGGATCCCTACCACAGGATACACCTTCACAAACTGCTCTAACATGAGTCCTTTCCATGGGCACAATTCCTGCCAGGAACCTGCTCCTGCATGAGCTCTCCATGGGCCACCTTTTCCTTTACTGCACCATCAACCTGCTGCAGTGTGGGGTCCTCCAAGAGCTACAGTGTGGACATCAGCTCCATCATGGCCTCTTCAATAGCCTGTGAGGGAAGCTCTGCTCCAGTGCCTGGAGCACCTCCTCCCCTCCTTCTGCTCTGATCTCAGCGTCTGGAAATTATTTTAAACTGCTCAACGTTTGGCACTTGGCAAATAGAAGTGGTATCACTTCTAAAACCTAAACCTTTGAAGGATGGTTTCTTAGCAAAATGTTAAGGCAGTTTTCATATAAACTGTGAGCAATGTAACAAATCAGCTCTGAAAGCAATGTGATTTTAGTTTATACAGGTTAATGGGCAGAGAATAAATATGACAGTCAGCTGCCCATTTTCTAAATGACAGTTCAAGTCAGGTTTAGCAGGACTTTCTTCACTAGCCAGACATGATAGCAAAAAATGTAAGCTTTGAATTAGATTAACTTGAACATCAATGAATTCTTTAGACTTCATAAAGAATGAAGGAGGTTTTTTTGTTTGCTTGCTTTTTTTGTTTTGTTTTGGGTTTTTGGAGGGTTTTTTTGGTTGTTGTTGTTTGTTTGGACCTTTTTTAGTTTTTTTTTCTTAATGGATGAATGTTACTATAGGTTTCCCACTTCCTGCCTTCATTAAGGAAGAATGTTTTAGAGGCACATTAGGTTGAAAGCAGACTAAGGTCAGATACAGCTTCTGATTTGCTCCTGATACCCCTTTTTTAATCAGACATGACATTAATTGTTATCAATCCATGACAGAAAAAAACCAGAGATTATGTGGAGGTCTGCAGAAACCTAAGAGTTTTGGAAATGTCTGTTTCTGTGATGTCTGTCAGGCCCATGCTGACAGATACAGCCCTGCAGTTCAGTAAATGTACACAACTCTTTCTGTGGGCCTTGAAGTACTTGAATACTATGTAAATATTACAGAAAATCCAATAATATGTTTTATATTAATAACTTTGCTTTCCATATAATTAATTTTTTGATCAAGAAGAACCATAACAAAAATAGAAATGCTTTTTCTTTAAAAAAACCCCACTATATTCCTAAAGTGTTAAAAAAAATTTCAATAGTCCAGAAGTGACAGAATCAGGACTATTCACACAATTATAGTGTGATTCATTTTCTCATAATATTTATTTAAAAGACAGTAACTTTCCTTTTCCTGCTGTCTGAATCCCTTTAACTCCAACAATATGAGAATGAAAGAAAAGAGATATGTGAGGTTTACAGGTTGGGGAAATTAGCCTGCTTTCAAAATTCGACCAGATTTGTTTCCAACTACTACATAATTTTAGCAACACAGAAAGCACTTGTAATCTGGCCTTAACACCAACACATACCTGTAGCAAGCAAGGCTCATCACAGCCCGACAGTCCTCAAAGCAAAAGAAGAGATCTAAGACCAATAAAAGTAATTCCGCTTATAACTGCAGGTTATAAGTTGACCTTATAACTGCAGGTCTGAGGCACAATATAAAGCAAAAACATTACAGAGAACTTATTTCAACTTCAAAATGTCAGTCTCACTTATATGTACTTATTTGAATTAGAATGCAGGTTGTTGACAATGATTATACCAAAATGAATCTAATACAAAACTCCTGCAGTACTAGCTTAAGGGTGAGAAACATTCACATTAACTGAAGATGCAATAAAACAGCAAAATAACTTTCCTTAAAAAGAAAATAAAATATATTTAACTGGGTAATTTTCAAAAACTATTTTTAAAGTTTATAAAGGTGGAAGAAACTTTGATAAGCTTTTACTACGTTATGCAAAGGATCTTAATTTTGTTTCATGTTATGTATGCATAAAACATTAAAAAGAAATTATCTTCTTTATGCTTTTTGATGCCCAAACTTTGATACCTTAACTTTGTGTTAAGGCCTGAAGGCATTTCTGCACTCTGTAGAAGCTACCACTGTTTTGCACAAGTTAAGGCACCATGCCATTCATCCATCAGCTTACAACACACTGTGCCCAGACCGGGGCACTACTTTCAGACTTGGTGATTACCTTATAAATCTATACTGCTCCAGTCCCAGCTGTGTTCTCCAAACTTTCAAAAGACAACTATAACTACATTATATTTGTTGTAAACACTAAGATCAAAGAAAACTGAAAGCCCACAAGTATATTTGGAAGTTTTGTTGTATCACTTTCTACACTGTTTAAAGCAAAGAGTGAGCAGTGCTATATATGCACACTCAAGAAAGTCCATGAAGACAATCACCCAAATAATTCATTGCCTTCCAACAAAACACTTCATGTTATCCTGAATACTACCCAGCAAAAACCACAAGCTATTACTTATGTATATTTTCCATTTTAACACGAACATACCAAAAACAACCTACCAAACAATAGGTTATGGCTGAAGTGTGCTTAATATCATTGTGGATTAAGTGATGTCTAAATACAAGACAACAGTATAAGGTAACAGTGTATGAACACGCTTAGATCATAGTAGGTCAGTATACAAACATGCTTAGACTGGAGTCGACAGGAAAATTATCAACTGTAGTGAAATAAACTTCCTTGGATTGTTTTTAGCGGGAAAAGAAAGTGAAAAGTTAATCTGTCTTTATGTAGACTATGAAAAAAGCTTTAATAAAGTAAGAAAAACTCTCTTATAGAGAACCAGTGCAATAGCTAGGGTTATTTATTTTTGTAACAGGCTTATTTTCTCCTGCTCTGAAGTACAGTGAAGCACTTATTTACACACAAGTTATTTAGTAGTAGACCCTGGATCTACTCTGTCTGGAACGTTAAAGCAACATGGTTACAAACACACACACTCCTTTTCACAAAAACATGAGTACAAGAAAGATGTGGACCTGTTAGAGAAAGCCCAGAGGAGGGCCATGAAGATGAACAGAGGGCTAGAACACCTCTCCTGTGAAGACATGCTGAGAGGGCTGAGGTTGTTCAGCCTGAAAAGAAGGCATCATGGAAACCTCATTGTGACTACTTTAATGCAGCTTATATACAGGAGGAAGAGGGACTTCTGACACAGGCAGGTAGTGTCAGGACAAGGGACAGTGGTTTTAAACTGAAAGAGGGCAGGTTTAGGTTAGCTGCCCCACGCCTGGAAGCATTCAAAGCCAGGTTGGATGGGGCCCTGAGCCACCCGGTCTAATTAGTGGCAGGGGCGTTGGAACTAGATCATTTATAAAGGCCATTTCAATGCAAACCATTCTATGTTTCTATGATACTATGAAGGAAAATTGTCTCAGAGTTTTAACACACATCCCACATGTTGAACTTGCAACTGTGGCTTTCACTGCATAAGATGTGGGGAGCAGGTTAGAAGACTGACCGACGGGTCAATAAAAACTATTTCCATTTCTCTTTTTAAGGAAATTTCATTATTGGTTAAACCAGAAATAACTTATTTTAAAAGCTTATGAAATGTGTTGGAAACATAGTAATGTCAGTGGATATTCAAAAACAACATGGAAGTAAAATCGTATCATGTATGATACCATAAAAGTATGGAGCAGCAAGAAACATAGCTACATTCTGGATGAGTATAAATGACAGCATAAAAAGCACAAAGAGAGTTATTGCTGAAACAAAGAGCTACAGAATTTTTAAAATGGAATATCTTTCAAAAATACTTAAAAGATTTTATTCCAAAAGGGAAGGAAAAATTACCAAAAGGGAATGAAAATTTAAATTCTTTGTTATCTTTTTTTGGCTACCATTTATATCCTTTAAAAATATTTGTAGAAAAAGTAATAGAGGTAGCTCCCAATGTACATTAAGCGTACATTCCCGAGAAGGGAGACAGTTACCAATTTGTCAGATAAAGCAATTTTTCCTCATCAGGATAAGCACAACAGCTACATGTAATAACTTACAAAATACACATCTTTAAATATACACAGGCAAAGTACGAAGGATGAAGCAAGTAGGATGGAAAGGAAGCAGAAAATTATCAGGATTGTCACTGAAGTGCTATTTCTAACCAATACCTGACAATCACCTTATTTTTACGTCTTTCATTGTGACTGATTTGATTCACCTAAGGACAAAAATAAAGACAGTGAAAATGCAAGTGCTCAGAAAAGAGGCAGAAGACAACTGTCACAGGAGATATATATCAGGCCTTCAGTTGCCTAGAAGAACCAGCTAAGATCTTTTGATGATCCTACCAGAAATACCAGCATCTACCTCCAGTTCATCCTGCTCTCTGCCTTTTATTTCCCATATGATATATACTGTCCCTGTGTTTATGAATTGTGTGCGTGCATCCACCTGCTGTAGCATTAATTCTTACAGGGAAAACTGCTTTTCTGTTAAACAAAGGTACTTCATTACTTACACTACTAAAGGCTAGGAAACAGAGCAATGACTGGCAAAGCAAATCTGAAACTATAAATAAAGCAGCAACACCTATCAGAGTATTCCTGCCTGAGGAATGTACGCATTAGAGAGGCTGACAAGTAAAACGAAGTTTTGAAGCAAGAATCAATTTAATATAGGGTAAAAAATGGTGAAAGAAGCCTGCTTGGATGAAGTGGTTTTAAGTGCCTAGTTGAGCAAAGAAAGCTCATGAGTTTTCATAGAAAACAATATATGTACGGAGCAATAAGCAAGATCCAGCACAAGCAAGAGCCATTTCCTCAGTTTATAATAAGGCTACATATTTGCTGTGCACTTTGTTATACAGCAATAATACATTGCACACTGCTGGGCTCCAGAATCTGCAAGATGAATAGCAGCAATTACACTGGTAAATCTTGGATTGGCATCATCTCTCGTCCTCACCTTCTACAATTCTGATTAATAACATTGACTAGCTATGACAAACAAAAGAAAAAAAAAAATATTATTTCACTGTCCCAGAACTTTTGGCCTTTATATTTTTTTCCTTTTAACCTTCACAATGTTTTGAACAGCAAAGACACAAAACTGAGCAAAAGCAAAACTGAAATTAAACAACACTTTAACTATGGTTTATTTGAAAATGTAGGAACTGAATTTTGGGTAACAAACATAATGGCTTCCAAATTTTTCCTCTTCTGGAGACCATTTTCCTTACACCTCCACTGTCCCCAAAGGTTTAGAAATTACAAATACACTTCAGATTAGTGTTTCTATACTATGAAATACATAGGAAACTGTAGGAATCCCTTGAAGGTAAGTTTCAGGCAAGAAAAAGCTAATTTCAAAGCAATGAGATGAGTCCATGACAGGAAAAAAAAAAAAATTACCCACATCTTTCCTTTTTTATTTCTTCTTGGTTTTTATACATAAATCTGCTTTAGCCTCTTCCCCACAAAAAAAATAGAAGAATTATGCTAGTAGTGGCATTTTGGACTGAAATAAAAGAGCATGATGAAGCAGATAGTCTTCCTACACTCAAGTTACTATGTTCCTCTAAATTCACAATCTGTATGTATTAATAAGTTCCCATTACTAGAGTAATTGAATTTCAGCTTTGTAAACTATTTCCCAAACACATTTTTAATAAAGCCTGAATTATTTTTTGTTTAGTCTCCTTACTTTTTAACCGCATTTAAACAGCGTTTGAATAATGAGGTGAGATTTTAAGAATTATGCTGCAAATTAGAAGAGCAAGAATAAATAGCTCTTTTCCATTCTACATTCATTCTGTACATCCAGATTTGTCCTTACATTCAGAGCAGGCTTTTCCACTGTCACTTTCAGTTTCAGCAGTGATTACACACTATCTCTCTCTCACTATTAAAACCATGATCTACTTGATTATGTGCCATAGCTGAAAAGTACTGTGAAAACAGGAAGCAATTTAAAATGGTAATTTGGTGTACGCAAATAATTTCAATTACCAAAAGTTTCTACCAAAAAGTTTTTTGTTTTATAACCTCAGATTTTAGGTTAAGGGTGCTGCAAAGTCTGATTGCTATTCTCAACTTCATATTAGATTACTACTGCAGTGGTCCTCCTAATTATTAACTACATACTGACATATTTTCTTGTCATGTGAAGAGTTTCCTCTCTACTCACCATGAAAATACTAAATACCTCAAAGCTAAGACTGCCAAAACATCACTCATCTGAAGCAACAATTACTACAAGTTCCATTTATAAATGTTCATATTGATAATACAACCAGGTCTTTTTTCTGTTTCTTGGACCATGCAGAAAGGGAAAGGGTAATCACATGGAACTGTATGAAAGAACAGGTACAAAAGTATCTTAAGATTTTGGAAAAATGGTATTTCACTGACAGAAAGAGCATTTGCCTGAAAATAAGTATGACACAAAGTATCTGGTAAAACAAAATAATCTCCATTTATGAAATGCTATTTAAGAGGCTAAACCCACAAATTTTATTAATTTGTATGAACGTTCAAATGTTTAGCCAAGTGATGTCTTATAGTTTTTAAGGACAAATGAGGAAAAGTAAGATCAGCCATTAACAGGAACCTACAGTTTTGGGTTTTTTAATAAAAAAGAAGGCAAGTATTATTTTGACATATTCACAACAATGTTGTTACAGCAATCTGGATTTTGGAACTCATCATTTGCAGACCGAAGTTTCAGCTTTTCAAAAGTGGTTATTACTGAAGAATTCTGAACTTATATCAATGTACATAATCAGCGTAATTACAGTCATACTAATAATGTTTCAACTGCTTGACCAATACCATTACAAGGAGTTTGAAGAGCAGCGTACCTATGGAGAGGTAAGAATACACACACAGAACAGCATTTTAAAAAATTAAGCATACCTGTGTTCGCAGAATTTCACCTTTTGACAGTTGCATATCACCAGTCAACTCTTTCACAGTAATGCCAAGTGGTTCCAGACGCTTGTTGAAGTAATTTGTCATTTCGGCTGCCAAAGCCTTCATAGGAGCAACATACACAATCTGCACCAAAACAACACTCACTTGATAAATGAGCAAACCCCACAACGTCGTTTGTTTCATGGCAACCATTACAAATCACAATTTATTGTGAAATATGATGCCAGGCGCTTACAGTGAAAAATCCTAATAGTGATATATGAAAAGTAGTTATCTTTGTTGGATAAGCGTGCAGCTGTTTAAAGGACAATGGATTTTGTTTATACAGCCTCATCGCTTTGAAAATTGGTTCTGCATCAAAGCTAAATGCATTTTCATAGCTTTTTATTCACATAATAAGATTTTTAGAATACAAGTAAGAATAGCTTTAACAATAATGAAGTAAATCAAAACTAGCCTTATCTTTAACTTGGAAAAGTCTAATATCCTTGAGAACTTCCTGATTTAATATTCCATGTATAACATATAATAGGTTTTACTTTACAAGTCAAAAAGCTGTTATTTGGTTCATTAAATTCCTACCTTAAATTCATCCTTTTTGATAACACCATGCTGGACATGCTGGCGAATTTCATGAAGGATTGTGAGCATGGCAATGTTAGTCTTCCCAGCTCCAGTGGGGGCACAGATCAGCATGTTCTCATTTGTGTTGTAGGCAGTCTCAAAAACGATAGACTGGATTCGGTTTAGTCTTTTCATGCCTTTAAAAGCAAGCTGTCCAATCTGTTAAGACAAACAACACACATATCTTGGATTTTTCATAGATGGTTGTATATGTGTGTGTGCATCTATACATATACTAATCACAAGAAAAAGAACACACGGAAACAAACCTTCGGATACTTGTCATAATATATTTATTATTCTAAGTTTTTTTTTAATTCTGAGGCTACCACTTCTACCCAACCCTCAAATAGTGAATCAATAAAGAAAGCAAATTATAGCAGAATAACATCTGCTAAAATTAATCAAAACCTTTAGCCTCATAGTATGTCACCACTAATTTTTTCTTTACTCAAGAGTAGGACCAAAAATAAAACACAGTAAAATATTGACCTATTAGTAATTAAACATCAGTAAATCAGCATTAATAAGAACAATATACATCTCAAAATATAAGATGACAAACTATGGCTACTCTGTTGGAAGATGAGGCAGCAATACAACAGAACTCAATAAAGTTCAATTTTGCAAACAGACATACTAATTCAGTAAAAACTTTCTCTTGCTTCTGAGGAAATCTCCATCTACCAGTTGTTCATGTTCAGACCTTTCTCCAACAATATTTACAACAAGCTGCAGCCACCAAAAGAGATACAAAACTTGTATATATCGTTCCAAACAAACTTTGAGAATGTTTTAAAAAAAATTATAGTTAATACAGGAAATTATGCTTATTGCAGTTTAATGCATGCTTAAATCTTACACAGCACAAACCATCAATCACAGTAATACTTTGCTCCTCTTGGTCTCTGAAAAATTATACTTTCACCAGGAAAGAACCACTGTACATTGACAGTGGCAATTTCTGCATTTGAAGATTATAAAACCTTTGCAACTGAAGAATGAACCCTTAAAATATAAAATTCATTTTCTAATAAACTTACTTTTTCTCAGTTACTTTTCACAGATGTTTAAAATAGACTCCAGAACACATAATTATTTCCTTTCTACAGATTTAATTACCCACACTACTTCTACTACAAAGAATGAAAAGTATCTTACTGATATTTAAAGATTTTAATTTGTATTTTACTTGTAGGAAACAACAAAAGTACAGTAAAGAACAGGCCTCAAAGGATCTTCTGAAGATCTCCTTTTGCATTATGCTGGGTGCTTTAATTAATTTACAGTGATTTGCTATGGTAAAAGCCTTTCCAATACCAAATATTCTTTCCAATTCTTTCCAATACTAAGCAAATTATTTGAGCAGTGCTCAATTTATTACTACCTCAAGTAATGCAAACTTAGGAATGAGGGCTTCATCAGCTATTTACATCAAATACGTCACTTTTTTTGCAAAAAACAACATTAAGTCTATCATTGTGCTGCAGCTTCCTTGTAGTAGTCTCACGTGAGGGGCTACAATTCAAATTACAAATTCAGGTTAATAGAACATTTTCAAAATAAATTAAGATACTCTACTCTTAATCTATAGGAATTATGTACTTAATGACTAAGTTTTATTTTAGGTGACTTTGAACATGAAAAAACAACATTCATTGATATAGAAGTCAATGAAAATACCATGCAATCAACACACTATTTCTTTTTGAAAAATGTCCTTTTCAATTTAACAGTACCTTTGTCTTAGCAAAGCTTTTGTGTTGAAGACTTCCTATGCCACACTGAAAAAGCAAGTGCTATTCAAATAATGAACTGTATTTGTATTTATAGTACTGACAAATCTCAAATATATCCAAACTCCTATTTTAAACTGTTGTCTTTGGTGAAGGAAAAAAAAAAGTCTCTAATACAAGTAATTAATGCACTTTTCATCAAGTTTCTTCAATTTTTTAGTAGCTGAATTTCAGGATTACAACAGTTTTCACTGTTACTGTTCTTGCACAGTTTTTTCTGCTTGCAACACTGTAGGAGGAAAGCTTATTTGCACCAAGTTTTGTATACATAATGTGTACTTGGTGTTTCGTCTTCAAAATTCATTTCACCTTCAAGAATGAGACTCTTATAAAGTATTAGTGGTTTTTCTCGAGAGCCATACAGTACATTGATGGTATCAGGGTTCAATCAGCTATTTTTATGGCCTTCTCTGTCATTTTAGGTTTCTAATTTGCCTGTTACTTCATTTTGAGATTTCTTGACAAGCCTTTGTAATTGGTTACCGTTTTCCTTTTCCTTCCCATTCCATCGAGTTACTTTTAGATGCTATTATAAACACTGCATAAAGTTCACACTGATAAACACCATTTACAGTATTTATAACAAGGGATCTACAGAGAGAAATTCACAAATACAGCTGTTGATTACAGAACTGAACTAACAAAACACTACATTACATAATATATACATATCATTTAAATAAGAAGTTTTTAAACAAAAGCAGAAACATTGCTGTCTAAACCATGGCCAGCCTAAGTATCTTCAGAAATGGATGACAGGAATTTTTCACAGTCACACAGTTGAATATGTGTGGCTTTACACAAACAGGTCACTTTACATCTGTTTGACTGTTAATACCCTTAAATATGTCCTTAAGTTATCTTAAACTACTGCCTGTAAGAATATACTGTTCCAGCTTCTCTTAAACTCTAAGTGTGCAGGGTAAAACATCTTCTTCCTTTACATTAGGCATAAATCACATATACTATAGCCCTCTGACATGCAATTGTAAGCAAAAATAAATATATATTTAGAAAAATAAAAATAATTTCCTGTCTCTTTTTCTATTGGAAAATAGTAACACCACGGATTAACACTGACTTGGTAAGTAGCAATAAACAAACAGATGTTCCAGGAAAAACAGAGGAAGCTGTGTAGCAAATTAGAAAAATTAACTTCAGCTTGTTTTCCGCAAAGATGCTAAGCCTATCAAAACAGGAATATTAATCCCAGAATAAAAATTAATTAAAAAAAAACCCAACAACTCATATAAGCCTGGTTAAGAACCAGAAGTACTTTTTAAAATAATGTTATTCTGACCAGAACCTAGTTTTCATTCACCACACCAATTATTTTCAAGCCAGCACTCACAAATCAATATACAACATTCAGAATCACAATACAGTCAACGAATAACATTCTTTGAAAGTTGATTTTGCAGGAATATATTATGGATTTAAAAAGTTACAAGACAAAGTAACGCAAGAGAAAAAAAATAACCTAAAACTTCTCCAAACCAACTTCCCATTAATTGAAAAAATATTATCTTTCCTCTAAATTCCATTTTATTCCAAATGGTAAGTACAAGCGCAGAATCCAAAACCAGTAGTTTTGCTCTTTTAAAACAGTATGGCAGCAGACAGAAATGCAGCAGTATGCACAGAAGTCCACAGTTTGATAAAGGTAGTAGAAGATTTGCTTTTTTTAATTGTCATCTGCAGAAACTACCTATTCTTAAAATGGAAAACAAATCCCTCTCCCCCCTGGCACATAAACATCAGCCAAGGCTTCTACACACTAATTCTTTTTCAGATAAACCAGTGAATTCCCTTCTTTCTTAAAGGACTGGTAGCCACTGGATGGCAGAATGTATTTTTTACTGAAAATGAATGAGGTGCAACATTTTTTAACTTTCTATTCCACAGATGATTTATCCCTAAAATTCAACACAAACCATAGGAAGTTTAAGCAGAATACAATCTGAGTGTTACTCTCAACTAACACAATTTCAAGCCTAAGACGATGTCATTTTTACACAAGCATGAATCAATGTGAAAAGCCACCGAGAAGTAACCCTTTCTACAAACCAGATGATACTCAAGGCAGCTGTGACATGAATGAATAAACCCCCTGATTTTACTTCAGTAAGCTTTCCAATTCTTTCCTGTGGAATTTATTGTTACAACTAATGTATTTATGAATAAATGAGATTACACCTAATCAAGATATTCTAAGTCAGAAATTTCATGTGCAGGGTGCACTAAGTCAGAAAGATATTTGTGTGCTGGTGCTCTAATAGCAATTTAAAAATAGGACAAATTTGTTTAAGTCATTAAAGTAATATTCATGAATGAATCCATATGGTTCAGTCTGCAGGCAAGCTACAGCTCAGAAACACAACTGCTTTAGCAATACAGCCACAGCTTTAGTGGCAGTGTTTGCTCTAAATAGCACAGACCATCAGCACTTTAGACAATTTTAGCCATGCAATTCATTACCAAGACCTTGTAGAAATATTCTATAATGATGACTTCTTCTGTCATATTATAACAAAATAATAAGATTACTACTCATTAATCTTAGAGATAATCCATCGCACCCATAAACCAAGGTTGAGCTTTCAGCATTTTCCCTATTCATTGTCTTAATTTTAAAGTAGATCTGTTTTAATGAAACTACCTTATATATCTCAGGTGCAAAAAATCCCATTCTGCAGTCAACTGTTCTACTACACTTTGAGTTAAAAAGATAATTGATATAACAGGTAATAGTATGACTAATCCATGCTTTTTTACATAAAAGCCATGAAATTCAGGATGTGAAGCTCTGATGTCCCTTGTCCTGACACATAAACAATCTCTAGGTCATCTTTCCCCTTTGCTGTTCTTTGGAATGTTGTTGGTTAAAACATATATCTATGCATACGTACTCATATACACACACAAACATATGTTTTTATATGTATGTATATACACATACACATTTTAATAAATACATTCCCACTATCCTTCTAAATTATGAATATTTAGCAGTCCCCCCTGCTTTCTAATTATGCATTTATATACTTTAAGCACTTTTGTGGCAGTGTAAATCCTATTCTATTACTGAAGATACACTCAGAACCAAAAATAGATGTTATACCTGGGGACTTCCACAGCTTCCCTCTCCTGATGATACTTTTCATATTCTGCTACTTCCATGAAAAAGTGGTAGCTCATGAGATTTAGGAACATAAATAAAAATATAACTATATAAATACCATAAAGGTAAAATTATTTTTATATTGTCTTAGGAGCACTATTTGAGAATATAATTTCCTACCTGCCCCAAAGACTGAAATGTTGTCTTTCAAAGTGCGCATACACATTTTAAGCAAAGGCTCATAACACATAAAAGAAAAACTGCATGATGTTTGGATCTGCTCCATTTAGCACCAAATCATATCAGTGAGATTTCACTGGACTTAGGGGAACAATTTTTGCAGGAACAAGTAGCATACACAAAGATATGAAAATTATACAAGCGTACCAAATAGAGCTTACGATGGGCTTTGGGCCATAATCAGCATTACAATTTCTTCAAGTAAGTACAAATTATATCTCATCCAAAGTGTAGTACCTGAAGAATTATGTGCTATAAGGAAGCTTGGAGTAAAACACATTAGACAGATGCAAATAACGGAGGGCACCAGAGAACCAGCAGCTTATTTCAACACTGTACCTGCAACAAGTGACTAGACTAGAACTGAAAGCAATTCTTGCATGGTATGGGCTATTCAGGTCACTGTTAGCAGCAACCACAGATCACAGAATCATTTAGCTAAGAAATCACCTAGCTCAGCCCCCTCTGCTCAAAGGATCATTTACACCTACACAGTTGTGTTTCAACTATCAACAAGGATGGAGACTCCACAACCTTTCTTGGCAATGTGTACCAGTGTTTGACCACCTCACAGTAAAAAATTACTCTCCTGTGTTCAGATGAAATTTCACGTGTCTTAATTTGTGCCCATTTCCTCTGGCGTTGCCACTGGGCACCACTGATGAGAGTCTGGTTCCCTCTTTGTTAATCATATCAGGTATTTATATACACTTGTCAGATTCCCCTTGAACCTCCTCTTCTCCAGCTCTCTCACACTCTCCTCACACAAAAGATGCTCCAGTCTTTTTAATTAGATTAAGTCAGAAGAATTCCTAGAAATGACAGATAATGAACTATAAGGGTAACATTATACTCTGACATCTTATAGAACAGAGAATAACAGCCCTCTAAGACTTTGAATATGTTCTTAATTGGAATTAAACATCATCTTTTAGGAAACGACAGTCTTTTATTTTAAAATTATCATCACATTCACTGGTTAATGCAGTAGGTATTTAAGTAGCAGCAGCCATCAAAAACCAGGGAAATTTCCATACTTTCAAGTTATATTAGTGTCATCAAATTCAAAACAAACACTGCAAGATTCTCCTAGATTCTGACAAACTTCACTAGAGTAAAAAAAGTATCCTGGGAGGAAAAAAAAAAAATTATATATCCATTCTATTTAAAGGATCATCTCTGCTCAAAGTCACCATAACAAAAAAGCTATGAAAATTATTAGTTTTCCTTTTTTGGATTGCTGCTTCTAAATTGTGATTAAACATTCCCTCTCCAGGCCTTTCAGACTTCAGGTTTGCCAAACACTGAGAGTTTTATTGAATTACTCAGTTTGCAGAAATGTCAAAATTCTGGACAGCTCATAACAGCGAGTGCTGTTCAAGAAACAAACTTTCACTATAGAAGATCCAGACTCCATCCAGAGAAGACCAGAACATTTCCATTAAAAAACAAATTGCAGCAAAATCTAGGAGTATAATAGTCTCTACAAACAGGTCCTCCTTGAAAAAAAGAGCCAGTGAAAAGCTAAAAAAGTCAAAGAATAAAAAGCCTTCATCTCTGGTTTTGTGTGTTTGTGGTTTTGTTTGGTTTTTTGTCTGCTTGTTTGGTTTTTGTTTCCTTTTTGTTTGTCATCAGTCCTGCCTTTCTGCTCAGTTGAAGTAAGAAGAAAGATCTATTCAGAATCAAGAGGTTTTAGGGAAAATATTTACCTTCATATATGACAGCTAAGAGTGTACATGCCTGAAGCAAATTCAACAAAAAATCCTTGTAAGTCTATAGTTACATTGTCACCAACTCTCTATATCAACTATTCTCTTGATGAACGAACGACACTATACAAACAACCGCACAACCGCAGCAGTCATACCTTTTCTACAGACTTCTGAATTATTCATCCACTTACTCTTGTACTAAACAGAAAACATTGAGAATATTCTTGGGTTCAAAGTGTAGATTAAATCCACGCACGTCTACATGTATATACCCTAAATCAGTTTAAAGGAAATGAAAGGACAGCACTATGGCACAATAAGGCTTTCACTCCTCTGAGTTAAAAAACTGAAACACCTTGGGGGATCTCCTCCGCTCACTGGGGGAACTGTGTTGTGTTCATCAACCTAGTTATAATATGACAAAGGATTATAGACAGAGTGATTATACCCTCTGGTGATTTGATTTGAAGAAATGGATAACAAAGTGTTTCAGAAAGATTATTCCATAAAAGCAACTGTTTCTACAGCAAATGTACATAAATTTTGGCATCCAAACAGACACACAGGAGAGATTCTGATTTCAGCAACACTGCTGTAAACTCAAAAGTATCCAATGTCAAGAGAATTATTCCACATTATAGCAATGAAATGGAGATGAGAACACAGCCTCCTCTTAGAGCTTTCTGATGCTATTTGCAAATTACACACAAAAATTACCTTGAACTAATGCAGCTGAAGAAAAATTGGCAACAGTTGTGGCATTTCCTAATAACCTCAGAAGTTAGAATCTTATGAGGATAGAAGGACTTGGGTTTAATTTGATCACATTTCATCCATATTAAATGTAAGCAAAAAAAAAAGTTCTTCTTCATAAAATTAAAAAATATCTTAATGCTGTGCAAAGCTAAGACCATGGGAGAGTGAAATACAACAAACTGTACAAATTTTTAACAAATATTTAAAATCTACATTCAAAATATCTACAGACTTTTAAAAAACATTTTACATGTCCTGGCCTGCTATGTATTGATATCTCCACTATCACTATTTCCCTGACTTTTCTAGATGGAGCAACCAGGAAACAGACGATGTTTATACATCACAGTCTATTCTTCAGGTTTTGCTGAGGTTTTTTTCCAATTCAGAGAACACTCTCATAATTTCTTACACTTGTCTACAACTAAAATAGACTCTTAGCTCTGTTGATGGCATATTGCTCTCATAATTTATTGCCCTGGGAAAACACAGTGGGTCTCTAAGAGGAAAAAACATCTCTGTTATCATGCACACTGACTCAACTGCAATCAAAGAGTTAATATAGAAAAACCTTCCCTAGTTGTCGAAGAACATAGACACAGCAAGATAAAGGGAGAAACAACAAATTATAATAAAAGACAATGAGGGCATTGAGAAAGCAACTACATATGTTCTGGCCATTCAGGAAAATAAATTTAGGCTACTAACATGTAGCATAAAAACTGAAGTCCGTTTTTCTAACCAACATAAAATGGCTTCAGCTAACTTTTCTCAGGTGTAGAGATTATAATATAATATGAAACTACATAAAAATTGGTTTTTGAAAGTTGAATTCTTGTGTGAATTGGTGTTTATGAACTAGTCTAGTTAGAAGAAGTTTGAAACAACTGCATCATATCAAGAGAAATTTAATTTATTCTTTTTCTTCCATATTCTTGTTGCAGTTTTGAAAGAATACGTCAATAGTAACATAAAAATTAAATTCTAAGCAGGAAGTTGTGTAGAGGAGGGCATACACTCATCTCAAAACAGGTGTGGCTACTCCAACTAGCCTACACAGACAACTGGAAAATTTAGTGGAAATGAAGAATACTGACAAAAAACAGCAGATTGTTTTTGCTCAAATCTCAAAAGTAGCGACAATGAGGAAGAGACAAGATATCAGACAAAAGGTATCAAAGTCCTAACCTTCCCATTCCACGCAGACTTAAGAAAATGACTGAGGTATGGGTGAGGATGAAGACAGAACTTTCTGAAGGACTGCATCCGGACATTTCCATTCAGCAGTTCTCAGGAATTAATAATCTCAGGATTAATGGAAAATTAATACACTGAAAACTACAGATTCACAAAAACTGAAAAGGCGATGAAACAGGTAGTTCCTACCTTGCAAACAGCACTACAGATTTAACAAAGCTTTCACATGTACTTTGAAAAGTGCTGCAGGTTACACCTGGACCAGATATTTTGTTTTCAAAGAATCACAGAATGGGTCAGGTTGGAAGGTACCACAGTAGGTCATCTGGTCCAACCTCCCTGTCAAGCAGGGTCCTTCTAGAGCACATTGCACAGGATTGTGTCCAGATGGCTCTCGAGTATTTTCAGCAAGGAACAATCTGCAACCTCTCGGGACCTGTTCCAGTGCTCAGTCACCAGCACAGTAAAGAAGCTCTTCTTCATATTCAGGTGGAATTTTCTGTGCATCAGTTTCTACCTGTTGCCTCTCATTCTATTGCTTGGCACCACCAAGGAGAGCCTGGCTCCATCATCTTGACAACCTCCCTTCAGATACTTGTAGACATTGATGAGGTCCCCTCTCAGTTGTCTCTATAGTTTTGCTGTTACAGTAGCTATTAATATGCAAACGTCCTTTTTTTTCTGATGTAGTCAAATTATTGATGCAACACTTGAGAGAAGTATTTTTATTTAGCTGAGATGATACATGTGACAACATTCCAAAAAGTCTCCATGTAAAGCACATGCACAGCAGGAAGGTAGTTTCAAAATTAGAGGTCCAGAAGAACAACGGTCCAGAGGTGTCAAAAACAAGAGGAAGAAGAACTAGGAATACAGAAAAATATCTCCAACACAGTCTCAGATGACTCAGAAAAAAAAGGTCCATCCTTTTCAGATTCAGGGAACATAGGGAGAAGAAGGAATATTTGCAAGTAAGTTTCCTTCACTATATTATGTTTTATGAGTAATTTCTATAAATGACTAAATAAAATCATCTTCCTCTATATTTTGTTTACTGCAAATGAAAAGCTCTCAATTCCCTTCTACTCATTAATTCCCAACAAGCTATTATTATATAAGGCATACTTATTTATTAATATAAAAACTAAAAATAACTCCACTCTTATTTGATGTGTCCAGTTCCAATACTGTAACAGAAAGATTTAAGTGGTAGGATAATTTCAATTTTCCAATTAAAATTCAGAAAAATTAATTTGTTGTAAAAAGATACAAAACTTGCACAAAATCTGTTTCCTGCTTTAAGAGACTTCACATTATTTTTTGCTCCTTGTTTTCCTGCTGACTCAAACAACCGGTCTTCAAAAAGTTTAAAAGTTTCACTGTATTAGAATTTACTGTATGATCTTGAGGTTAATGGAAACTGTAAGTCTGAGCTGAATAGCCTATCAGTTATAAAGTCAATCTTTTGGTCATATAGCTCTTCTATCCTAAAATATTTTAAAAACATTTAAAATTATTTGGTGATTTCTAACTGAATCCCTTGAAGAACCATCTCAGTTCCATTTCTATCACTGAAAACCACACCCCATTCTTACCTAAGATAAAAGATTCATGTCTTAAGGACCATACTGAAACTTGTGCTAATTAAAGACAAACATTAAAATCTGACAAACTACAACCTGTCTAAAATACTTTGAGTGAGAGTTAATCTTCTAAATGTTGCAGCATTTCAGAACTAGCATGTACCTCCCTCAACTTTGAAAATTCTCGCTTTGAGATTATATTTCTTAAAAATTAAAAACAATTTTGGTCTTTGGTATAATTTGAACTAGAATTTAAAATACTATCCTGTATTTCACTTTAAATGAAGACCGAATATTCCTAAGAATGAAAGTCTGCCTTCAGGGATGGTATCAAAGTAAAGCAGACTACTGCATTCTTCCACACTCATACTATGAAATTCCACTGAGAAATGGCTATTCCCTAAACAGGATGCAGCAGAAGCACGTTATTCATTCTCCAGTCTTAATTACCAAAACGACGAAAACTTTGAGTTGTTTTAATTAAAAACTTTACAGATTTCTGTATGTGCTTCATACTAAAGTCCATATTCATGTCAATGACACATATGTGACCCCCTAAAGAATGAAAAATTAACACTTAACAAGTTGCTTTCTCAATTTAAATATTTCACTTGTTATGATCATTTAATGAGGCCAAAAAAACCCACAACAGCTGCAAAGTCACCAGGTAGACATAATTGGATTTCAAATATTACAGTGATTAAGTACAAGGGGAAAAGAATGCTGTGAACCAGAAAGCTGAATTTCTTTTGAGCTACATGCAGCTGCCCTGTCCCTGTGGAAGCAAGTCTACCTGAAATGCTTCTTGGATTTTTATTGGTCATTGGGTTTACTCTACACAACTTAATACATAAAAGTCACCCAAATTACAGTAGTTGAACATCACAATTTGGAGCCTAAATATTATCTTTCTTGAAAGCAAGGAATTGTGTTTTTAAGAGCAGGATAACATTTCATATTACTGTATAGTTTTGAAGCACAGATCTCTTTCAGTATTTTATTTCTAAATGACCCCTAATTAATTCAATACTATTTTATGCATGCAAAGGCATTAGTTCTAACTGCTCATGTAGAAACGAATATTTAATCTGTTAATGTAGAAGGCACTTCAGGATAATATTTTCGAACTATTTACTTTAGCTTACCTTAACACTACAAACCACTGCTTCCTACAAAACCTAACAAAAACCAGAAAAACTATCAGAATATTCTGGGAGGTAATTATAGCTGAAATAAGTAATAATTTCATACATCAAGTGAAAATGAAAAAAAGGCAAACAGAAGAATATTCCCAGAGGAACAACTATTGCTGTCATAATCTTTCTACAGCTCAATTTTCTTCTCTATTTCACTTAATTTCACTCTTCTCCTACCCAAGACGGCAGCCCTATTTTACAACATAGATATTAAGTTACTTTTTCCTAAATTTTACAAGAAAAAGCTACAGGCATAGTCACTATTGTTTTCTACAGGAACACAGCTATTTTGTTCTCAGGAATCTCAGCTACACTTTAAAAACTGTAAAATTTATTTTTGTTTGTGCATTACCATCAACAGTGAATCAAATATGCAACAATGAAAAAGGAAACACATACTCTCACAAACCCGAGATACATCTCTCAAACTAAGCCAAACAAAACCAGAAAACCTTCTCTTTTGGTAGCATAATCTCCTCCAGACTGGCTGCATCCTTTAGTAACATGCTACACACAGAGTAGCTGAGACTTTTGGCTGCCAAATCTGGGTTTGTATTTTGTTAAAAGAGAAACTTAAACTAGTTACAAGAATGAGAAAGTTGCTCAGAAGTGATGCTCTTCTGCACAAAAAGAAAAACCAAACAACCCAGCTCTTTTTGTTTTTTTCTTTCTTTAAGTATTCAGAACCAGTTTCACTGGATGAATCTTTACACAAATTAAAATCCTGACAGGTAAATGCAGGTACTTTGTTAGATTACTTCTAGGTACAGGCAGATGCATCTACTCCCACAGTGGCTCAGCAGGTGTTTTTCAGCAGCTGGTGCCCTTTACTGGTTTGCCTTTGTAAGTGTTCCCATCAGATTTTCAACCATTTCGGAGGCAGCACTACACAATATACACACACTTGGCAGCTGTGTAGAACATGAAACAGGCTTAACATTTTATTCAAATCAGATGCAGTCAATTTTATCTCATGTTAATATTAAAATGTCCATTTCCCTATTCCTATTTACTACTTGCATGAAAAGGAGCAACCTAAACAACTATAAGAAACTGTAACTCTTACAAGACAGTATCTACTAAATATTTTAAAACAATTTTTGTTCAGTATATTATACACAGGCATGCTAGTTTCAAGAAAAGACTAAAAAAAATTAAATTCTCTATATTCACCAGTGCAGATGTCCCTGTTAGACTTTGACCCATATTATCAATTAATTGTTCTTCTCTTTGAACTTCTCTGCCCAAGAAGAGATAACGCATGACTTTACAGAGCTCTTTTCAATAAAAAAAAGGTTGTACATAACTTCCACTTAGAATAAGCAAAGTCTCTCCAAATGAGAAGATCTGTTAAAGTTTCAATTACAACCTCACTAACAAAAGGACATTTGAAAACGTTATTTTATATTCATAAGGATTTTTTCTTGTTTTATCTACATTTATTAGTGGGTTTTTCCTGTTGTCATTAAAATCAAACCCTTGAAAATAAAAAGTACGTAAAAACACAGCCCAGACTGACATAACAAAGAACATATTTACCAGTATTTCATAGCATCCTTGCCATTCTCAACATCTTAAATGTGTCTTAAATGTGGTCTTAAATGCGGTCTGTTCATGCAACACAACCACTAAACTTAGAATATGTTAAAAAGGTCTTATTGTGAGTATGTAAATAAATAAACTAACACCAAAAATAAGTAAATCTATAATGTATTTGTTGGACAAAAAGGTTCAAACTGGAAGATTTGGCAAGGAGGTAACAGTTGCTCGAAGTGACCTTGCCTTGCAGCTGGGACTGCTAAGAATGTCAGTGTGTGAAAACTCCAATTATTATGCCTAGTGTTGTTCATACTCTGCCTGTTTTGAGAAGTACTCTGAAAAGAATTCCTGTGTCAAGATAACATACTCACAGACATGCTTGAGCCTCCTGCTGGGAGAGACAGATCATAAAGGCACAGCCTTGTGATAAACTGCAAATGTGCGAAGCCCTTTGATGGATTGGGCCTGGTAGTGGGGCCGCTACCTCCCTCTTCCCCCTCTTCCCACTAAGATGAGCTAAGCCTAAGGGAGCGTGTGTCTCTGTGTGACTCTGCCACCTGGCCTTGCTGGTGAGGTATTGAAATAAATTTACTCTTTGCATGGAAGCTGTGGTTTGGTGGTAACCTGTATGTGTCGGAGCACACCGTATTATACAGCATACTGTATCCTAACAGCACTTAAAAACTGATTTTTAAAGAAAAAAGATGAATGCCTTGATAATCTTAAAACGATTAAAAGTACAAGACTGCAAAAGGTCTTGAACTAAAGTGCACATAAGACTAGGACAAGTGCAACTGAAAGAACAAATGCCCAGATCATATTTTAAGCACTCAATTTTAAGACACTGCAAGGTAGGTAAATTACAGCTGAAAAGCAAGGAGAAGCCTATTGCCAAAAAGAAAAGATAGTCTTTCATTGAAAAATCATCTGAAAAATTTGTGTAGATGAGCTAAGACAGCCCATGATGCAAAGGAAACCTTCATTCAGACTGATTCTAAAAGGGTCCAACTTACCCAGTGTCAAACCAAAGCAAATAAATCTGCTGTCAGCCTACCAAGAGACAGGTTTATGGCAGAGGTAGAGAGAGAATACTATTTTGGAACAAGAAAAAAGTTACATTGCAAACTGCTATGCTGGTTGCTTTTCAAAGTCAGGGACATACTGTACAATCAGGAAAGACTTGTGGGTGCAAGTGGTTATCTCTCAATTTCTCCAATAATCCTGGTAAACCAAAATTTTAAGAAAGTATTTACAATACTTCCCCATTCTTATGGGACAATAATAAAAGCCTGTTTTCATTATACTTTTCTGGTGAAAATCCTTCCAATGTGTACAGTCTGTTTTTAAATGGTCACATTACAATAATTTCATCCACAGCATCATACCAAAAGTAAAAGCCACATCATATAAATAGGCCAAAGAGGATATAGTTTGAGCAAATACAGGCTTACATCTGATCAATTATACACTGATTAGCTCCAAAATTCATGTGAGATGTGACACATTTGCTTCCTTTTCCTTCATTCCTCCCCACCATAAAAGAGGTGAACTGTGGCATTCCTTCCACAGTGGTGGATAGACACATATTGTTCCAGTAAGTGCAGGCTGCTGCTTAGTGAAAGCTGCCTTTTGCTCTTCATAGAATCTGACATAAGATCACGCTTCAGTTCTCATCTACCTCCAATGATTCATCATCATCCCCTCTTTTTTTGCATCCTACATACATCTCCTTTAGAGACAGAGATTGGCTTGACTATCTTCTTTGCATATAGATCTTTCTTAAAAATGAAATAGTAGAAATCTGGCAAGCTGAGAGAGGCAAAGATAAAGATATGCAAAATAGTGGTCTATTAAAAAGCCTGTTACTTTAATAGTCAACTCTGCATTAATGGGAAATATATATACATACATACCCCATATACATGTTGTATATGTGTGTTCTACATATATAAACATAGTTTATAAAGATATGTTTAACTATCCAAAACATATATATTATTGTCTTTTTTAAGTCTATGATAATCTTGGACTGAGAAGGGATAAGACAAAGACTCCAGAGAAATCACACCTGCCTAACACAGAGATGCTTCAGAGAAAATAGTTTCAGTTTCTCATCCTGTGTTAAGAGGTAAGTTCTCTCAAAGACTGTAATAGCATCAAACACCTTTCTGGTGAGTCAAAAATCACTGTTTTCAAATTCTAAGGGTAAACCACAATCCTTACTGACAAGTACACTGCATTTCAAAATATTATTCAAAAATAATACTTATAAAAAATATAAAACTATTCCATTTTTTTTTGTCTTTTACTTTCACTACTTTGAAGAAGAAAATCTTTATGCTCAGTATACCTCTTTTGAGATAGTACATTCTTTTCTTTCTCATTTCAGCACTAGTATAAGCTCTTATTCTGATATTCTAGGAAATCTACTTTATATATTTTGATACAGACTTCTGAGATGCAAAAATACTCTCTTATTAGGAGAAAGTGGATTTAGGTGGAACCATGTTTGGAACAATAATCAGATTATTGGACAAAATTATCCATCTGTAAAGTATTTCTTTATCACATATTTATTCCTTTATATCTATCTACTTCATTACTAATCTTCTCTGTTGGTGTTAAGTTTTCAACTTCTCAAACTCCTGGTTATTGGAGGGTCGTCATAATTGCTGATCCCCCCAAGCTGTGCTCCTAAGAACTCTGCCTCACTGGATCTGAGACATCCACTTGCCATGTCAAATCAAGGAATTCAGACTTTCACATTTCAGTATGGAATTCATTCAAAGTTGTACTACAACATTCATAAAGCCTCGCTATTCCTTCAGTGTACCTGTATTTTAAACACCATATCAAATCTATTTGACATTACCATATCAGGTTTCTTTTTCTCTAAATTATTTAGATGTTTTTTTGCTTTAAAGGTGTTACCCAAAATAAATAAGGTTAGTAATCTGGCACACATTAAAATCAGTGATCCTATCGAACAAAAAAAACCCCATCTTACTGGCAAAGGAATATTAGAATACTAGAAAGGCTTTATGAATCCAGAAAAATGTTATGGTACCATTTCTAGTATCAAAGGCTATATCAATAAAGTACGTTTGTTTTTCAAAATACATTTTGATTTATCATAAGGGGAAGATGTTCTCCATCGCTGAAATGAAAAAGAACTTCTACTATTCAGGAAATCATATAGTCATATCTATCTGCAATGAAAGCCGCAGTCAAGTGAGGCACATGTTTAAAAATATTACATTCAGTCAATTATATTCAAGTGCAGCAAGTGTCTTTCAAAGGTGAATTAGTAGCCAGCCACAGAGCACGTTTTCGCTTCTACAACACAGGATTAGGGGTAAATTTTAAAATCAGAATACCACTTTACAGCTTGCACATCATAGCAACAGATCTTTTTGATTAAGAGTTAATGAACTATTTCTAATAAGAAACAGGATTTTCTTAATGGAAAATATGATAATTTTATACAAGATGGACAATAAACTACCGGTTTGGCATGAAACACATATTTTTGCTTGCTTTTAGACAAAGCAATAATACTTATTCCTACAATTTAATGAAACAATGCCTAAAAGCTTCATTTAAGGGTACGTAAAATAATAAAATATTTTGAGGCAGAAGTTTTATATATTTCATCTGGTATTCTAAAATAATGATAGAATACCATTAACTCACATATTGAAGAAAATTAAGCCAGAATTTTTAGGCTTTAAGATTGTCATCAGTGTGTTGAATCTTAATTCCAAAACTTTTGTTCATCTGTTCACCTGTTCACATATTTAGTCTTCTTTGGACAATGCCTCCTGAAATATGAAGACAGACTGCAATCCCTAATATACACTACCAGCCATTAAAGCAATTGTACCTTGACCTACATGGTTTTCCTTGTCTTAAGTTGGGACTAATGGTTACAGAATTTATAAACTTTCCTCAGAACCATTTCTGAGTATAACTCATTAGATAAGCAACAAGATTTCAATAAAATGAAAAATATTTTTTTGAAATTATTCCATACGTTTCAACTGTCAATTGCTGTTTGGAAAATACGCAACTGAAATATGCACTAAGATCAACTTTGGAATTAATGATCCAATATTCTGGATGTGAAAAATGTAATTTATCCAAAAACATGCATAGTTCTATTCAGTAGACTTACCTTGTACAATTCTAAAAACAAGAAAACATTATAGAAAAAGAGAGAATATTGATTTTGTAATAATTCCTTCACGTAATGCAGAGAGAAAAAAATACCTTTCTTACTTAGATCATTAAGCAGTGCTAGTAAGAGGAAATGGAATAACATGAAAAAAACCATAAATCCTACCCCGAACACTCACTTTAGGTAAAAAGCTGAAGTAATTTTTCAGCATCAGCAATTTGTTAGATAAAACCTGTTTTCACAATCTTGAAGAGTAACTTTACCTGACCTGAGTTTATGACTTTAAAGGTACATTTATTTGGCAAAAAGTCTGGCACAAAACCACCTTTATAATAAATACAAAAAAATATATTTCACTAATGGTCAAGCTGCATGTCAACTGAGCAAAGATAATAAGTTCAAGCTTGTGCTTACCCAATTTTTTAAATTCTCATTATTGAAACAACCTAGCTGGCATGCCACTTTTACAAATAGTAGAACCATAATACTTCAGATTAAACTGATGTGGCCAATCAGCTACTTATGAACCACCCATGCTTGAACTGTGGTAAAACCATAGTTCTCCAAAAAGTAATAAATGTCAAGAAAAATAGATATCTACAGAGGGGGTTTGGGGTGGGATTTTTGCCTTGCAGTAAGGTAAGAACCCTTTGCAACTCCTTCCATGGGACACAGTGCACCCTTCTACCACCGAACACCAGCGACATTCCCGAGCAGCAGCACAGCTCCCTCTGTGCCACCAGCTCCTGCTCCCAACTCAACACGGGTAGGAGAGAAAGAATATTAGATGACACAGGTGGAGTGAGACTGTTGGAGGAGGTGAAGCAGCAGTTCAGATCATAATGGAGATAGGTAGGAGTGACAAAGCAGAAAAAGGAACAACACAGAAAGCAGGAGAGTGCTAAAGACAGCTGTTTATGACATTCTATGGTATGTTTTTATGGCTGCTAAATTGTGCAAGGTTGGTCACTCCTGATCTCATATTTGCAGTGCATAAAATGGGATTAGGTAGGAATGGTAGCCACCAAAATTTGGATCGTTGTCAGTTCATATGAGTTTCATCTTAGCATCCATGTTCTTTCAGGCAGTGATTTCACTCATCATGAAATTATAAACTCTTGAGGAAGTTCTGACCCTTTTCAAGAAGACCCTAACTAAACTAAATACTTACTTTGAAAGTACCAGCCAAAAGATTTCAGATAATAGAGTACTAAAACTAGCTTAAACATGTTATTTCTGCACTCTGGAGTGCAGTGCCAGATGCATCCTGGCTACATTGCAATCCTACAAATAAGAACCCTATGTTAGTATCTGTACTGGTTTAAGGCATTGCTGCTGCCTTTGGTGTTGATTTGTAGAGGTTTTGTCATTTTGCCTTATACTTCTGCATAAAAATCTATTAAAAAGGAAACATACATGTTTAAAATGTGGTTAATATATGGCTTGTTAGAATTAGTGTCTAGAGGAATACATTTCTCTCATCTCTTTTCAACCTGTGTTTACATGAAATAAGAAAATCTAAATCTTAACTAGTACTTTAAAACATTTAAAATGCCAGATCACTTCCAACTTGTATGATGCAGAGCTTTAACTTTTGGCCAACAGTTCAAAATATAAATGAACTCCTTATGAACTCAGTTCTGACCTTAGGGGTTTTGAAGATGAAATGTAACAGTGTATTCCGCAATACACACGTTACACAGTCAAATACTCCCCCCAAACTGCTGACAGTGTGATCAAAATCACATAGCTCATGAGAAACAGAGAGAGAGTTCTTATTTATTTTTTTTGTGTGCAAATGAAAACATATAGACCAAAAAGATAAGGAAAAAGAATATTTATATTTTTAATGCTATCAGGATTTCTCCATAGAATAGCAAGTGCTTAGAGTGCTCAATATATAATACTCAAAAACCCAGCAACAATAAATGGCTTGGTTGTTCTGTGCTCTTTTTCCCCATAAATTATGGGTTGCATGTATGGGTTACATGTACTTGTTAAACAGACTGAGTACCTTAATCTTTATGTCTAGACTAAATCAATGTCTTACATTAAAACCCTACCAGTAATGGCACCTCATAGTAGTCAACAGCAGCAGAATTGTCAACTTCCTTGTAATGTCTTTAGAAGTTCCTAGTCGTGAACTATCTAGAGTTACATTTACTGTCATCTCTACTCCTTGCCCATCTACTCAAATTTTAGATGATCGTGCAAACATATCCACACAGAGATACAGAAGAGCTATTTTATGAGCACCTATACATGATAGGGAAACAGCCGAAAAAACTCTATTTTTCTGCTTTTGCTTACACTAGTTAATCAAAAATAAAATATATGGACAGAAAATCTTCATGCTCTCAAAACTGACTCCAGTTAATTGGGAAAAATTTGAAACACCACCCAAAGTGTTTCTGAGCTTAGAGATTTAAAACGGCCATGCAGAGAAAACAAACAAAAAAAAATTTAGCCCTAACCAAGATACTTACATCTCAACTAGGTATGTCTTAACTTATGTACTGTCAATTCCCGCCTCTTTTAGCTCCTTGATAAAAAAGTTCTATTCAACAAATTTCAAATCTATAAGTCTCATTAGTGGAATAAGGAAGCTGACAAATCCTGCAGCTGGACAAACTTCATAAATTTGTCACCTGTTGTTGCAAATCGATACTAAACCTGGGGGCAGGAATTACATACATGCATGTTCAAACACTGAAAACTGTATCTGTTGTGGACACTTCTATTGGATCTCATGTAATAAGAATCATATCAAAGTCCTGAAGAAGGTTGTTTCTATTTCAAAATTTCACCATAAAACTGAAAAGCAGACCTCCTGATGATACGCAATCTACAAAGGAGAATTACTCACTAAATTTGTATAACTGATGCATTTTTTGATATTTATTTAAAACATTATATGTGCAAAAATCTGCAAATTATTCATTTTAGATAGGTGTTTTCCTGTCTGAACCATATTTTTTCTGAAACCACTTACCGCCTATTGAAATATTGGTACTTGCAAAAAATTTTACAAATTAGTAGGTAGTATTTAGCTTAGGAGAAAGACATTTTATTGCAAAAAGCTGTCATGCTGAATATTGTCATATAAAATGACAATACCTGCAGTAGCTGCATTTTTCTAGCTGGTTAATGTCAGTCAATTCACAAACACTGTCATCTAAGCAGAAAAGAATAGATTCAGATTCTAAAATTAAACTGTCTTCTGTTTTGAAAGAGTTAAATCTTTACATAAGACAATCTTTACTCAGAATCCCAATAAAGTGCCCTGCATATATTCTGATTTCCTGCTTTCCCACAGAGAAAAAGGTTGAAAAAATTTATCCATGTTATATGCTGCAGAACTAAGAAACATAAAACCTTCTTCATATGTACACAGAGATTGCTCTTTATGTCTCTGTTCAAGTCAATACCAAATCTTCCATTTTTCAATAGATTTGACATATACAACGAGGAATAAAAAGGGTACATGTGATGTAGTACTGCAAGGTCTAGACTGTAAATAACTAACAACAAAATTAGTTTCCTTAACTCAGCTTTTTCACCATTTTAAATCAGTAAAATTTAAAATGTCAACATTTGTTTTACCTTCATTTTTTCTCTCTGCTCTTTACTTTCTATCATTAAAGCACATTTCGAGATGACTTTGCACCCTTTACAGTGTATAACATCATATTCAACACCCCTGAACTGCATCAGACAGTAAGACTAGTACAGAACAGTGCTGTGAAGTCAGAAGCCAATCTGTACAGGTCAAGATAGAGAAGCTCAGGCTTACTTCTTCCTGTGATCTTCAGAAGAGAACAGAATTGCCGTAATACTTTCATTTCACTTTAAGGATTCAGATCACAGCTCAAAACCATAAATAACTGAAAATGTAATGCCAAAGGAATTGAGAACTGCAACTCATGAACAAGTAGTTCAGAACAGGAGTATCTTGAATCTGAGTCAACATGAAAGGGATTATGTCACTGAACTATGTTCCCCAATAAATATTCTCCAACTTAGTAGTGATGAAATTAACTGGCTGCATTCACCTATCACATATCACTGGGAAAACTGGTAATATTTTCAGTTAAATTTTGGTAACACAAAGTGGAAATTAATTTAATATCTTTGAAATGGTATACTCACCTCATCTAAGTCTTTAATATAAACAATTTTCTCTTCAATACCAATAGGCATTGGTTCACTATGGGGGATCTTCACCTCTTCATACATTTTATTGTTTTCTCTCTGAACTGACTCTGGTAAGAACACCTAAAAAAGTATTACAGGAAAATTAATTAAAAGTATGAAAATAGGAAGTGTCCTTATGTATAACTTACTTTGAACAATGCTTTATCACTTTCCTTCAAAAAATTAATCCAAATCAAAAGCAAATCTCACTCATTCAATTCATTTTATAGATAGCACTGAACCCCCCAAATGGAAAATCACCAGTTTTACTACTCAGAAAATGGTCCCCAAACCCTCCCCAAAATAACTCTGTTTTATTAAATTTCAGAATCCATTAGGTATAGAATTTCACAAAGCATTCATTTTGTTAAAGTCAATTCAAAGGTATCCAAAAGACAGAGAAACAGTATTTTAAGAATGTAAGTGACCTTAGAAATAAAAGCAAATACACTAGTTGAGAATGAGATTATTTCTTCCAGAGTCAAAATAAAAATAGAATACATCAAAGTGTTTAAAACCCTCTGCAAAAAAGCACTGCTTCATACATTGGATTCTGAAAAGGACGAGACTAAGGAAACAAAGGGAACCCTGCTGCACATTACTCACTGGGAAAGATGTACTGTTCAAGAAGGGTCATGCACCAAACACATACCTTTGCACCCCCAATGAATGCTGATGTTTTCATAGCTTCAGCTCGGGAATCATAGACATGTGGATAATGAATTTTCTCGAAGCTCATCTCTCTCTGTCTACCTAGGACTGGCATGCTTCGAGCATTCAAAAGGGCTAGTTCTCTGTAAGCAGAAAAACATCTGCAGTAATTCTGCCCATTTTAGGCTGCCATCACAAAAACTGAGCACGGTATATTAAAGTCAGAGCAAGAGTTGTGGAAATTAAAGGAAAAAGTTTTACAGTGTTATTCTCTGGCACCAGTTAGACCAAACCCTTATAACACGCTATTTAGATAAAATTCAGAAATGCAATCCAGTAAGTGCAAGGCTTTCCTGAATGCAGTTTTGACTCTTTTTAAGCAATACAGCAACATGATTTCACAGTTAGATACCAGTCTCACTATATTTTTCACAATACAAAATACAACAGCTTATTTGCTCCTTATCCTCTCCCTCCTCTACTCCTCCCACTACCTTCTAGGTGACAACTTGGAAAATAGTACACATTAATCTTGAGGGAAAAAAAAAAAGATAGTTCTGATGGATTTAGTACAGACATCATAAATCCTAAGCAAGTAGTGTGTGTATGGGAACTAAGAAAGATAGCCTACCCCACTAATCCGCAATTCCAGCCCACACAGATGAGATCAAGAAGATTCTCATTAAGCAAATCACTGCTTTCTTTCCTGAAAATTAGGTTTTCATATAAAAAAAAAAAAAAACTACGCTTGTAATAAAACGTGACTTGAAGACAGAATCACCTAATCACCAAAGCAAATTAAAAGAAAATAAACTGTTATGATACGTTGAAGTAGCAATTACAACAGAAGCATTTCTCAACTTTTGGGATTTATTACCTTTGCATCCGCAGTTCTTTGGGATCAAAGCACATTTGTCCTTCTCCAGAAACTTCTCCATCTTCCCCAGCTTGCTTTTCTTTTCTGGCATTTCGTTTTTCTTCCCGGCGATATTGTTTCATTAACAACTTTTCTTGTTCAGACTGAATTGTAACTTGACAACCATAATTTGGCTTAGCATTTTCTCCTATAAACTTCTTGCATTGCTCTGCAATATGAAAACAGGCATAGATCTCTGTAAGTACTGGATTCCAACCTTTTCCCCCAGTTTTGTTATAAAGGTTTGGTTTTTGATGTTTGGTTGGGGTTTCATGCTTGTTTTGGGAGTTCTGTGTGTGCGTGTGTGAGTATATTGTGTGTTTTAAAATAGTTGAGCTTTATGTAGACTGTGCAGCACTTGGCCTAAAGATATCTAAGAGTACCACCAGGTCATGTACCAAAGGTAGGACATCTGAAATAAAAAACACTTCTTCATCTCAAAGCAAGGGGATGGCCTAGCAGCAAAAGGAAGGACATTTTTTCTCTATTTATGATAACTTCATCAACTGTGGAAATGCCACTTTGCCTCTTATCACTGCTCTTTTATACATTCACTGATAAGCAGGATGCCATGAAAACAGATTAAACAGCCTCTTCACATAACAATTAGTGTATATATACTAGATAACACGATTGCATTGAAAGCATACTCACAATGCAATTTCCCTAAACAAGTAAGAAAATCTATCCTACTCTATACAACCACTTCCTCTTATGTCGATAAGCACCAGGATTGAATCAAGAAAAATCAGAACCACAGAATAATTACAGTAAACAATAAATCTAGGTGAGCAGGGAACCCAAAAACACCCAGTTACATTCATTTTTCTGAGATCAGAACTGGCCAAAACCAAAGACACAACCAAGTCTTTTATATACAAGAGGCTGGGACAGATTTATTTTGTTTTCATTTTAACAACATTGGTGGTTTTAAACCTCATTTTCAAAATTCTGCAAACAGATTATTAGCTTATGTAGGTTTGACGGAATATTAAATACTTAACTCAATTATGTTTCGTATGTACTTCTGCAGCCAAACTCTGAAGCGAAAAGCTTGAAAACCGTTTTTCATCAAATAAACCCACTTGACTGACGTTTCAAACAATTTGTGCTTAGTTTTCACCTACAGCAACAGTGAAACTCCTACATCTCACAGCATGCATACTGGATAAGGCAACAATAACTTGCTAAATAGCATTGAAAAAATTCTAATAAACTGTCAAAATGTCCACATTAATACCATCATGTCTGTAGCGTTAACTTTCTCTCTCTTGTATTAAAAGGGGACAACAATGGATGCAATTTCCTGACTAAATTTGATTCAGACTAAACACACCAGGGCAAAGAAATGTTACTTGATTTGTCTGATAAGCACAACAATCACCTTTACTGCCATGGAAGTAAATTACATAAGAAATAGTCAAATAATACAGCTTGGTACAAAAATGCAGTACATGTATAGTTTATTGACTTGTGTTTATTTTTTAAAGGCACAAAATACTCAAAGTTGACTAAATTTCTGCAGACAGAAATTATTCCCTTCCCCAAATGAAATTTTGGAAAGATAAGACTTCAATCCCTGGTAGAAGTATCATTTTGATCAACTTAAAAAGGAAAAAAAGCTGCATGTAAAATTAACAGACTGAACTCAGGGCAGAGCATCTTCAGTCTCAGAGAAGATACCCAAATATCACTGACTTCTCTACCACACTGAAAAAAGGGTTCTCATCAGTGAAAAAAGCATACAATCAGTTATGCTCTTCTATTGTCTGAAAAGCATAACATTGAAAATATTCTTCTTCCACGTTCTAGCAGAAATTACTGTGATAGATTTTACTGATGGCATAATGAAGAATGATTTCATAAAAGCTTGCAAAAGACTACTTCTGCTAAGTGAGAAGAAAATACTCCTGTAACTAAAATCTGTATATAGGACGAAAATATAATAGGTCCATTTCTACTGAATGTACTTTTAATTTTTTATTATTTGATTACCTAAGAAGGAGAAACTATCAGGACAAAAAGCCTTGTTATATAGCACAACATTCCACTTTGAAACCACAAACAGGTAAAGATAACAGTTGTTCTGGTGAGTTAAGACTAACCATTAGCACAGTCAGAGATGAACCTCTAAACACTTTCTTATACAACATTTCATAGAAGACAAATATTAAAAAGAGGTCATTGGCATTTTAAAATTATTGTGAAGATACCACCTTTACTAGCTCTAGTCACACTTTTCTAACTTCATATGCTGTGAACATGCAATGGACTCCTAGGTGCTACGTCCATGTAAGATTTATCCCAAGTAACACCCCATATGATATCAGATTTACTTTTGTCAGAGAAGAAAGTAAAACAACTTGTGTTAAAACAGCAATCTATAAAACATATTTTAAAATAATTACTCGATGCAGGCAAATTAACTTATAAAAACAGAAATCACAGTACAAAACTTGAACCTCTTTTTTCCCTCTCTCACTTATTCATGCTTAAGCTTGACTTTATTATTTTTTGAAGTAGCTATTACTGTGCTTTTCTTCCCCAAGGCCTACATTAGATAATAGTACAAAGTAGAAAAGAAGCACAAGAGCAAATAAGGAATAATAGAAGATCAGATTATTTTCAGAGTAATCCATTAAAACAGGAAAAATGCAACTGTTAATACATTCAAAATTTGAACATGCTCATAGACAGTTGAAGAGTAAATAAATATATGCAATCTGTACTTATTTCTTCTGCATAATCAGACCACCATTTTTTTTGTTTAAGCCCAGAAATACATTCCTCTGTCATCTCCTGGGATTTTTTGTTGCTTCTTAAATACACATGGACAATACTACTGTTTGAAATATAATTGAACAGTTAGAAAACTACTTTTTACCTGATTTGGAACAAAAAATTTGTAGTCACTTACCTTGCAGAGCCTGGAACCTATTATCATTTGGACAGGTCAAAGATCTTTCCAGAATCAGAGATCTGTTCTGTAGAAGTTTCTCTATGAGTTCAAAACCTTCAGGGCCTAGCAGTTCAAATAACTACAATGAAAATAAAGCCATAAGTCATCCAAACGTACATAAATTTATAAACAGAACTGTAACATTTTCATCCTCGGCAACATTATATCTGTTGACAATGACAAATAGTTAACAAATTAATGAATTTAAACTCCTAGTAATGCAACCCAGAGGCTATAATTTTTAATACCAGGTTCTCTATTACAAAAAGGGAAAATTACCAAAAGATTTCAGCTGGAAATATTTAAAAACCTGTGAATTTTGTCTATTAAGTAAAACTCACTTTCCCTTGGAGATTCTTGTATAAAATCTCTTCTCAAGACTAAACTTTACATGTCTTTGTGGTTATTTACATAAGCTGAAAATTTATTTCTCCATAATCTGTGCAGATTAATCAAGACAACCAAAGCTTTCTCATTAAAGTCAGATAAGTAGGAAGTTATTCCCTTTACAGGGAATAACTATTTCATTTTTCACAATCACGTCCTACAAAAACAAATTGAACATCATAGACGTGGAGTACAGAAGAAATATGAAAAAACAGTTAAGATAACACTAGTACTGACTTCAGTCTATAGTACTTGTACATATAATCCTGTGTATAATTCGAATGCATCATGTAAGTGATGTACACCAGAAGAGAATTCTGTACCAGTGAGTGATATTTTTGCCCAATGATTTTCTTACTGAAATGATTCTCTTCTAGCAGGTTAGATAAACACAGTTCCCTATTTAAAATTCCATTTTCCACACAATACCAGGGTTTAACGGAAAAAACCCACCCAAAACATTAAAAATGCTTTCATCTCTATCTTATCTATAATTATTTTGTCAAAAATCAAAGCATTACAGTAAGCAGTAAGTTACGCAAAACCCATTCTTGATTTTTAATACTGCTCAAAACAATTTTTCTCCATTTTTTAAAAATTTCCAGAAAGGGAAACAGGGCAGTTTCTCCTTAGTGCATTTTGAATTTGCTGCTAATATTATTCATATAACTTCAGGAATCAGATAAGAATACAAGGTATAATGTACTTTGATGTGATATTCTATGAAAAAGTAAGACTTTGGCACTGTAGGATTCAAGTATTTCTGTTCTAACTATAAAAGGAGAAAGAGGGCTCCTCCTGTCCTGTATTTAATTTGCCAACTCCCTAACAAAGAATTTTTCTGTGGCTCACTATGACTACTGCCCTCTGGGAACACCTTGAAATAACTTTATGCTGCCTCTTCATATATTTGCAAAATTCTGAGCAGTGCCAATGGCAGCAGATCAATGATCCCTTTTTTTCCAAGCCAATCTGTACTTCATAATACAAGACATCGTTTAAAAATAAGGTGGGGGGGAAGAAAAAAGTGTTACTCCTGGCTGTCAGGGGTTTCTAGGAAAACATAAGGTTTGTGCAAATTAGTACAGTGATGGTGCAGTTTGCAGAGACCATGAAATAACAGCTGAAATGTATAAAGTCTTGTATTTCTTTAATTAGAGTAACCAGTGATGGCAAACAGGAAGAGCAGTCGCCACAAAAAAGTAAAATAAGAGAATACAATAAATGTGGACAAATAGAAAATTTTCAAAATTAACAAACTACAAAAATATAGAATAGGGAACAGTTGGTTAGACATCACTTCTGCTGTCAGGGATCTCAAGCTATGATGGATTTCCCTTTATCTAGCCTTCACTAGCACTGATTATTAATTCTTCTATTTTGCATAGCTATTTACTGTAACTTTACGGCCACATTTTATAAAGCTATAAGATTACCTTGATTTTACATTTAAAAAGCAAGTGGCAATTTAGTACTGGGAAATTTGAGTAGTATTTTCCAGGGGCAAATGCTTCAGGTAAGGAGTGAAAAATAATCACAAAAGTAACAAGCAAAAAAGTGTATTTGAAATAGCTTAATTGTATAAAGAACCAAACACAAACTGGCTGCAACTTTGCTAATGATTTGTTGACAGTGGAATATCAGCAACACAGGGAAATTAAATTCTTTCCACACAACCAGATCTGGGCTCAAGCACTAATTTGTTATCAAGGCAGCAGACACAATGTAAGCACATTCAGACTTACCCTGTTGCTTCCCCAAAATCCCTAAACTCAAAATAAACTCACATCACCACTCGATCACCATCAGAAGACAAATAACACACTAGCCCTAAAACATCCAATGTAGATCTTTATCTCTGCACAGGACTCCAAGCGTCTCCCTCACCTGAAGCTGTTAAGAACAATCTAGAAACGCATTAGTCAGAAAAGGTGGGGTTTGCTAGGGAAATAGATAACACTGTTTTTTTGAATGAAATGATATTTTTCCCCTCCTGTTTTCCCACTCTATTCTGAAACAAAAACCACCCGTATCAAAACTATTTCACCCAATTAGAATAGCAGAACCTCACAAAGAAGCAGCAATGTTACACAATGCATTCTACTTCATGGTCAGAGATTATGGAGCAAAAACAGTATCCCTCCATCCCAAGCGAGCCAGGGGCTCAACGGAAGAGCAGCAAGGTGAAATTGCACATCCTGCACTCCAGACATCCCACCAGTCAGAGAGAGCCAAACCCATATACGACAAACTCTGCAACACCTGTGTGGTGAAAGTCACTCCATTTTGCCTTCTTGATGGGTGGACAGACATTCATTTGCTACAAGTTTGAGAACTTTCTTAGTCACCTAATTAATCTTGCTGCTGTCTGAAGATGAAGGAGGCTTTCAGGACATTTTAAACAGCTAAGACAAACCAAGCTCATTGCTCAAGAATGAGGGGGGGAAAGCAAAACAATACAGAAGAACAGAAGCAATGACCTATTCTTATTGACAAGATGTGTCCCACACTCACCAGAAACCTGTCAGATCTCATGGGTGGAAAACAACCATTGAGAGTTAAACTAAGACAAACGGAAGTACCGAGAGATGAAGAATAAGTTACAGAGAAAGATCTGTCACCATCTACCACTGATGGCAGGAATAGTGACAATGCTAGAAAAAGTTTGCAAGACCAGTAATAACTAAACTTGAGGACTTGCAAGACCAAAATATTATTAATATTTATACTTGTTCGTACTGTAGGAGTAATCCATTACTTCCTAATTAAGGTATTAATAACTATCACAGAATGCTGCTGTTTCGAAGTAAAATTCTTTACCTTATCATTTTTTGAGACTTATGAAAACATATCCATGCAGGAGGCATATTACTAACAAAATCAGAGTGGGATAATGAGAAATAGAATAAGCCTTTAAAAACACCTTCCCCCCACCCCTCTCCCCTTCCCAATTCTACCTCCTCTTCCAGTGGTACAGGGAGACAAGAAATGGAGGTTATGGTCAGTTCATCACCCACGGTTTCTCTCACTGCTCGGGGAGAGGAGTCCTTCCCCTGCTGCACCATGGGGTGCCTCCCATGGGAGACAGTTCTCCATAAACTTCTTCAAACTGAGTCCATCTCATGGGCAACAGTCCCCCTCAAACTTCTGCAATGTGGGTCACTCTTCCATGGGGTGCAGTCGTTCAAGAACAGGCTGCTCCAGCATGGGCTGCCCACAGGGTCACAAGTTCTACCAGGAAACCTGCTCCAGCATGGGCTTCTCTCTCCACAGATCTGCAGGTCCCTGCATGATAATGTTTTGTCTTCTTAAATGCATTATCACAGAGGTGTTACCACCATTTCTAACGGGCCCAGCCATGAACAGCAGCACGTCCATCTTTGGAGCTGCCAGGGATTGGCTCTGCCAGACACGGGATAAGCTTCTAGCGGCTTCTCACAGAAGCCGCCCTTGTAGCACCCCCCACTACCAAAGCTTGGCCATGCAAACCCAATCCATCAGCGTAGGTGCTAGCATTTCAGATTTGGTATGTTACTATATATTCTGTCCTGAAAAATCAACACCCAAGATCGTGAGAGCAGGCAAAGGAATCTGGTGAATGTTCATAGCTGACTTTCTATTAAGTTATAATGAGATAAACTAGACAGCGGTCAACAGATGGAGAGGCTGTGTGTCAATCAGCAGTTTCTTGAATCCCAGCCAAATTATTATGCTCCTTGAAGTCAGTAGCAGATTGTGCCCAGAAGGCAACCCTGACTGCCTTCGCTAACAAAGGTCCCACTTGACTTCAGCTACTACTCCATAACCATAAAGACATAGATGAGTGAGATATATGGTCACTCATATTTGTCTGAGTGATTTTTACATTTCATTTTACGTGCTTAATATCTGGAAGAAAGTGTATTGAGTAATCAATGTAGGAACAAAAGGACAAGATGTGTCATATTACATTAGAAAGGTGAGGCAAGGTCCCCATGCTAATGATTTCTCCTGAATATATGCTAGTTCAATGGAAAAGGCAAGGAAGCAAACAGTCTCGCATATAGACAGCAGTCTATCTGCCAGAGCAGTTACCAGAAAGAAGTTGAACCCCAATGAGACACATGACATACCAAATTTTTTCAAGTAAGGCTCAGCCATTAAAAAGTACATCTTTATGTTCAAGACAGGAACAAGATTTTACTTTGAATGTTAAATAGCTACTATTCTATTTTCAATTCTATAAAGCATAATTTACAAGGAACTTTGGATGTCCTCAAATATGAGGCACAGAACTGTGAGTAATACTTTGACATCATAAACTACCTGCCATCACAAAGCCATTTTCTTGATTTCTACATCTTCCTTGAGGTGGGAAAGAATCCTATAAATCTCAGGAAATATTTTGTTTTACAAGTGCAAAAATAGACTATGAACAGTCCTTGTGCCCTGCTTGAGTCTTAGTACTGTTCTACAGCAATTAACACAACAGAAACCTAAATTCAACCAACCAGTGGTTTTCTTATGTATCTCTTTACTTTCATAGCCTAACAGCTGGTCTTGGTTACAGAGTCCCACCTACACAATTAATTGCTATCCCTGCATTTTTGACTTGTTTGCAGATGACATTGCTTTACGAGGCATAGTTTTCAAACAGCTGTGGAAGAATCATCACCATAGCAAGATCTCAAGTTTCTTCTGTCCTAGTAGCTCCAAAGCAATAGAAATGACTGCTTCATTTAAAAATTACAGGATAAATAGAACATTTTTCTTGGGCTACAGGCTTATTGCAAAAGCTGTCTGGATATAGTACCTAGTATACCTATATAGCTTTAAAAGATTCAGGAACAAAAACCAAGACATTGAAGATAGAGGGTTTTTTTTAAATACGAAAAATTCAACACAAACTTCATGGATATAATATATACACTGATTGCTAATTACTACTTTGCTGAAAAGTAAGAGACTATCACCACCTCTAACAACTACAGATTATGGAAGAACACCTGGTTTAAAAACAAATCCCTGTTTTTTTTTTTTTTTTTTTTTGTGTTTCTTACAAGTTGATTAAAATGAGACAAGCCAGATAAAGCATGATTTCTTACCACTGTTATTAAAAACAGGTATTAGGTGTGTGAGAAAGTAATTCAGTTTTCAGATCTGCTTTTCTTTTTTTAAAGCCTGGCTTTTTCGAATGAAACACCCATTACATTAGGTCCATCTATACAGAGATGATCTTCCAATCCCACAAACCACGTAGAAGACTCAGCAGAGTCTAAGCAAGCTCAGCTTAACTGCACGTGTTTCACAACAAACAGAAAGTAACCAAACACTTCAAGCCCTCTTAAAACAAGTTGTTGATAACCTATGTGTATGCACAAGGCTTTTCTGATAGCTATTCCTCAATACAGGGACTGGAGGACTCACATATTGCAATCTCACTGATCCCAGGGATTGGATAAGGCAGAACAAGCAAACATTCTAAGGGAACAAGGAGCTCCTGGCTGTCAGGCAGCCTCCAGTGGAATCAAATGCCAGCTTCGAGAGGACACATGAAAAGTTGCTATTTCTTATCAGAGAGGTCTTAAAGGTTTGTCTGTGAATTAGGTAGCTTTGAATTTTTGGATTTCACTACCAGCTGGCAATTAGAAGAAAATAATTAACTAAATAAAAATTTAGAAATAGGTAGATAAAAAAAAAAGCAGCAAAATTCCAGGAATTCCCCCCAAAAAAACTTTGAATTTTACTTCAAAGATAGAAGAATTCTGAGTAAGGAAGCTGATGGAAAAGTTTTCATATAACATTGTCTTTGGAAAAGATATTTACATAAAGGTAATGAAGTCGTAACAAATTCTTACTCAACATTCAGCTTTTGTTTACTTTTCTCATTACTGCATTCGCAGTACAACAAAAACTGCTGGAAATCCAGTCTTTAGTATGGGACACATTTTTAGTCCAGGAGTACAAGTTCAATAAAGACATGGCCAATTACTCTTTTTAATACCATCTCTCCTCAGCATATTTGGATTATGCTCTATGTATTTCTAAATCCACAGATGACTATACAATTTTACTCCAACTACACAGTAGTAAAAATATATGAATCACAGCAAGGAAAACCAAAAAAATAGTATTAAAACATGAAAACAAATGTCTTAGAAGACTCAGCCTACAGGTACAAGACTTCTTTTAAATCAAATTGAAATCTATAGTTAAAACACTCAAATTATCAGTTACAGGAAGAAAAAAACTGTTTTTCTTATAACAAGACTTTAAAAACCAGATTGAAAATATATGTAAATATTGCTTAATAGGCCTAAACCTATTTATTTTACTATCAGTTTTGATTACAGATAATTATTTACTATTTGTCTTATAATAAAAAACCAGCACAATCTGTCACAGCATAATTCGAATTTGATTAAAATCTTCCTCCAGCTCCTTGTGCAAATCCATACTAAAACTGCCTACCATATCTGAAGAACAGACAAGCACAAAATCACAAATTTTAGCAAATTTTCTCAATATTTTTATGCAAAAATAAGAAGACTGGAGAGATCATCACCACCATCATCAATGTTTAAACAGTGACTAATTAGAAACTTAGACAGATGCACTTATTTTGAAAATTTCAAATACATAGCTACAAGACAACTTCCACCAGTTTATTTAGCCTGAAGACTTCAGCAATTAGAAATAATGCCAAACAGCAGCTACAAACAGCGGACTACTGACTTGCCTTATGAAAAGGAAGCCCTGAAGAGAAATTTAAATGTAGAAGACCTCACTGTAATGTGATTCCTTAAACTAGTATTTATGTTCAGAAGTATTCTGGGATCAGCTGCTAATGATTTTTGACATAAAAAAAAAAGTCCTAGAAAAGAAACTAGAAAATCACTGCGCTTGCAACTTTTCTTACCTGTAGGTACAAGGACAAGGAATTCTGGCTTTACCCAGCAGAAAACATACATTTATACAAGTGATTTCTGCATCAGAATAATTTTTTTATTTTATTTTTTTTAGGGTTGAGGATTTAAGTAACTTCTAAAATTGCAGTGGTTGGCACAGAATTCTATTCTGCAAAAGATAAAAACCTGCAGGTTTCCTCAAAGGATAGCAATTCCCAAACCTGCCCATTTCAGGAGAAGGACTTGGCTGAGTGTGGATCTGCTATCCCAATGTGTACTGACAGAGTAAAACAAAATACCAGCAAGCCAAGGAGTTGGTTTATGTTGCTTAACAGGTAAATGAGGAAGAGTAGCAAGGGACCCTAATATTGGAAGCTAGTTTTATCCCAGTTAAGATAGTCAAGTCAGAATTTTTATATCGTCTGCTGGACCCAGCAACTGGGAAATGGGCTATGGCCACAAACCTCTGGCTGGGCAGACATACACACGAGTGGGTGAGAAGAAAACAAGGCAAGCTTTGGCCTGGAACAACCTTTTATGTTGTTTTAGGAGTATTCAGGGGGGAAAAAAAAAAGGGCTACAGGAGACAGACAGATTATTATTTTATTTGGATTCCAAGGAAACCAGGCCTACCACATCACTGTGCTTTTAGCACTGTGTGAACTAACAAGTGTTAAGCCTCTTCAGTAACTTCCAGTTTTGACAGTGAGACAGAAGGGTTCAGGGCCAGTAGTGGAGATGGATTTGAATGACTGCTCTTTATGCCTCCTGCCCTTATTCCCTGGGAGGCTGCAGCAGGAGCACAGTGGCACTGGCACGCACCAGTGAGCACCAGCACAGCACCAGCACAAACTCCCACTCAGCCAGCAAAGCTGCAGCACTTGCCCTGCGGCAGATACGGCGTAACAGGAACCAGGCAACACCGAGCCCTGCAGGAAACCTGGCCCTGCCACTTCCACAGCTCAAGCAGCTGTGGGTTTGGGATTTCTTTGTGCGTTTTCCCTTCCCACCTTCCATAAAACGATTTGGAGGAAAGTGATTCTGTGAAAGTGAAGTTAATAAGAGAGCCTCAATGTTGCTGGTGCTGTCTGACTGCATTTCTTGCAGAACTCGTATCTCCTTGCATCTCCATGTGGATGTGAGAAGAACTCAGCATCAAAGAAAATAAAAAGGGAAAAGTTCCATCAGCTACAGACTGGCTTTCTCTAAGAAAAGATCTCATTAAGTTTAATAATATATTTAAACTGATTCAAAAGGTATCATTAATAGATCAAGCCTCATACCAGCTCAAAGATGCACTACGCTTTCTCTAAGTACACAACTGAAGCAAAAGAGTTGACAGGAAAGAGGAAAAGTTACTGACAGGAAGGACAGCGAACAGTTCTCAGCACGAGGATTAAGCCTACCATCTCTTGGCTCTCTCTGTGTCTCTTTCATCATTTCTTAAGTTCCATCCCTAAATACCAGTACACAAATGACATTCAACTGTGTTTCTTATGAGGGGAGACAGCATGATTCTGTTTTCACAAAAAGACAAAGTTTCCTATCTATCGTCTGTGGGGTTTCAACAGTCCTTGGACAACAACAAAGCTGTATACTTCTGGATTTGAAAAAAGAAGCCCACAACTAAAAGAGGCGAAAAATGTATCAAAAATAAGGATTATTTTCTCTACATAAAAGGGGAGCAGATAAGCTCTATGGTCAAGAATAATGAGACCCAAGCTTTGTATTGTCTGAGTATAAAACTCTTTGTAATTTTAATAAAATTACAAAGAAAATATGAGCTTGAAAAGCCAGTCTCATGCCAAGTTAGAAGCTTTGATGATAAGATAAAGATAAAACACCACAGGGGTGATCCACATATGCCTGTACTTTTCCTAAATGGATACTGCTTTTATGAACTAGGCAATGGGGAATAAGCTTTGTGATATGTTAATTTGTTAGGGCTAGAAAGTCATTATACTGAACAAAGGGAAGCGGCACTTTGACACTTAAAACCAAACATGTTTTATGAGACAAGTTACTTTGACATCGAAATATCATATGTCATGCGAGGGTACACACACAAAAAACTAAAAGCTAATGTCATAATTTCATGGTACATTAAGAAAAATGAAGATTAAGGTACATCAATATATTATCATATGCGAAGTTTTCATGTGGTGTTGCATATACATAGCAATGAACATTTAATTTAGCTGGTTTTAAGTCAAAATGAATGTTAAACTGTAGTTTTTGTAACTGTTCTCTCAAAGGAGCCTCACAACAAGGCTTGCTTATTGATTTTACATAAGAAATAATTCTAAGAACAGCTTGAATTTGCTACTATATATCAATTCCTATAGTTAGCTTGTGTGTGAATAGTTATTAAGAGACAAAACTAACAAATTAACTATTAACTAATTAATAAATTAACAGTTACATGAACGTAATACAATTGCAACAGAAATTTCATGTAACCTCAGGAATGTTCCTTGACAAGAATCTTCTAAATTGTCCAAAGGCAAATTAGAAGTCACACTGCTTTCAGAGAGGTGTGGAGATAAAATTTTGGATGACTTCAGGAAGAACATAGGCAAATAATGACAGAACAGTAAGTATTAAAAATTACTACTAAAAAAAAAAAAATGCCTTGGCTATGAACACTTCCTCTTCTTCAATGTTTCAGATACTTAAAAAAACTACTACATATTGTTCTTCCATGTTTTATAATAAGCCTTTTTCTCTGATACCTAAGCTAGAGATTCATAACCACTTGTAAACATTCAGACAAGGATCCTAGATAAGCTTCCTAAACTTATAGCTAACTGCGATCATGGGTAGATTAGTAACAAGCGCAATAGGGGCTGGCTGAAGAGTTCTCCAGGAGCAAATGATGAACATTTCTGAAGTCAGGTAAGTATTTTCACTTCTTTCTGAAAATAAGACGTTTATAACTTTTGAAATGCCTTATATGATTTTCAGATAACATTTTAACTATCACTTCAGACTTTATTCAATACTGCAAAAACAAGGTACCCAGTGAACAGTGGTTCAATAATAATGAAAAAAATTTATCAGCAGCAGAAAGCATGTAACAAATACAGGGACATATCAATTCAACCTGTGAAAATTTCCATTACTAAAAAGCACTAGTAATCTAGCCATGGCCCACATAAAACTGACTATTGAATATTTATTGCAATAATACTAATCAACTGCTGATTTTCAGTTGCTGCTTAAAGCCCTTACAGACAACTGAGCTGTCATGGCCAAATGGAGCAATTAGGTATCTTACCTAGCATCCTAAAGAACATCTCACAAGGAGTAGACAATTGCTCTGTGTTTAACAGTTCTGAGAGTTGATTCTCATGTACATTTTTTTGGTTAGTGCAAAAGATGTACTTACTAGAACTGAAAGCCAACTTCCCTGGAACCTGAAAGTTAATTGAAACTCTTGGTGAGATTGTTCCTTGCTAAGATGAACAGACAGTATTCACTAAACGTTTGTTTTATGTTGCCAGTCTATTTCTGCCTCCCTCCCTCCAAGTGCCTTTTCCTGCAAGCAACAGTCCACTGATGCACTCCTCCCACACTAAATATGTTTGTATTACTGCAACTTCTTTGCATCAAACCAGACTGGCAATTATTTTTTCATATTTCATTTCCTCTGTTTTCCATGCTTTATTTCACATGCTTCCTTCTATATGACAGACCTCCTGTGAACCCTTTTCCAATTATTTCAGCACCGTCTATATGGAGTAATGATGAAGTCATCTTCTAAAACTGCTTTCTCTATCAATAGGCATTCTATATTGACACATTCTCCACTTCAGATCAACTAAAAAACATAGTTGTAATACTGAAAATATCCAGCAGTGCTTACAATGAAGACTTTTAAAGTCTTTACAATGGGATGTAAACATAAAGAGGTTGATGTCTTTAAAATAAATTCAGTCAGAATCAAATTGCGGTTCTGGCTTTTGGGGGCTTTTAATGTAAATACCTACATAGCTAGATGAATATTTTTATGTTTTCAGCATCTGCTTTTTTTTTTTAAGAATGGCAATTTAAGTAGCATGTCAAGATATTTAACATTTATTTTGATTACTTAGAATAAGGAGAGTCAGTGACTCCCCATTCTAGAATTCCCCTTGCAAATTCCACTCAGCTCATTCCCACAGTTTTGTTTTGTCCACTAATTAACTTAACATGAATAAGGAGAGGTTTAATGATGACTTTGACATGACAAAATCAATTTTTTGTCATTCTTACAGTTAGCATCCACAAATCCACACAAAGTGAGGCCTTCAATAAACATTGCTGAGTGATACAAGATAGTAATATTCAACTATCTATATAATATGTGCATTGATACTATATTTAATAGAAGTAATAGTACATGTAATATAAGATGCTGAAGCACAGAATGCTTTTGTTACATTTCTGCAGAGTTCATATCTAGCTCCAGCACAGCATTAACGTGCTAAATTTAGAGGCCTGGAGAAATTCTGCAACATGACAGAAATATACACGTGAGACACTCAGTTTTGACATCACATATCCAAGATTTTCCCTGTATTAATGCAGAACTGAAAGCTTTTTCACAACATCTTTTATATATTCATAATAAATACGATAGCTTATTTTTTAAAATTGCTCTAAATCAAGTTGTTTAGGCAAAGTCTTTATTACAAACTCTCCAAAATGTAATCTATTCTGCATTTTGAACAAAAAACTTGTTGTATGACTATTCTCTGTTTGCGTGAGTAGTCAGTGTTTGTTAAATAGTTTATGTAGTTATCGTTACATCTGCTTATATCAGTTTTTCAAGACTATTTTATTAACAGTGTAAAATTCAGCGGATTAATTACTCTTTACTATTTTATCTAGTTTAACCAGTGAGTGTGTAACCAGATACCCCATTCCTCTGTGGGAAAGTCCCATAAAAATGCCACAGCACCATAACACTTTCTAAGTGGCAAAATTTTCCCAAGCAATATAGAAATACATGTTAGTGCAATCCTATTCTGTAACAGTGCTATTTGGTTGGCTGTGGGTGTAAAATACTAGCTATATATGGTTCAGAAATCACCTCTGTAAAATAAGTTAAAACTTAAGCACAGACTAGGACAAGTAGTAAAAAAAAAAACCAAAAACCTTTTGAAATCAAGGAAAAAATGTCCAATTGATTTTAATGATTGTATTTTAATGATCTCCAATTGATTTAATGCTCGTATTTTATCCCAGAGGTTTTGCCTTCATGCTTACACACAAATAATTATTATTTTAACATATATTAAATTTTCCTATTTCTTACACTTTGGACAATCACATCAGCCATTTCAATACTGACTTCAGTTTCTGGACAATTTAATTTTCTCATTCCCTAACAAACTGTACTGTTTACTTATGCCTCAGTATGTAATGTTATTTATTATATCTCAAAAGGTGCTTCCCACTAAATTTTCTAAATATTATGTATTAAGTCTACTTACATTGGCCTCAAGTTCTGCCAAATTGTATTTTGACATCAAAGTTGACTCTCTTCCCCAAATAGTGGCTTAATGAAAACTATACAGGGAAAAGAGCAGCCTTGTGCTGGGGTCTCAGAGCACCTTTGGTTCTGCTTCAGATGAGCTAGAAAAGCTGCACCTGGGAGTCCTATGCGTGAAGAGAAAAGCCAAGCTTTGGCTTTGACAGGGAACAGATAACCCTCTGGGAGCAATGAAGCATACCCAATTACACTGATGTGCCGAGCTAGTGACAGGTAAAACTGTTTCCAATATCAGAGTATCTGGAGGAGCCAAGCTTTTGCAAAGTCCCACACTCGGCATTCTATAAAGCAGCAAGAAGCTCACACTTCAGGTCCTATTTTGCTTAAGACAAGCAAAGTAAACATCTACTTTCACACCTGCACACCGCACTTTTCCGATGGTGAAGGTCAGCTTGTAACTAGGGAAATGGCTACACAGAATATGCAAACAAGCTCCACTTGCCCTCTGAGCCAAGCAATAGTATTAGTCAAATATTGAGTCAGAGCCAATTGCATTGTGCACAGACAGTGAAGCCTATTTCTTTGAAAGCACTTCTGTTGGAGTCTGCACAGTATGTCAGATGAATGATCTCAAAACTAGCACCTGCAAAAAAACACTTATCTGCAAAAAAATGAAATGCCAGAGTACTTTTCACAGTCCATACTATAATGTGAACTGTGAAGAGTTCAGAGCTCTTAAAATGAATTACATATTCAGGCTGCTCAGGGAATTGCTTTCAATACAGACCTGAAAATTATAAAACTGAATTCATGTTCAGAAATGTAAGCTAAGTATTTCTCAGGTCATCAGATTTTTTGATACTAATAGTTGGAACACATAGTTTTTATGTGTAAATGTTACACTAAAGTTCTGACTGCTCTGGAAAGCAATGAGCAAGATGTAAAGAGAGAACAGTGTCTGCTGTGTTTGCCACTGACAAGCTCCCTAAGTCACTAGCAAGAAACAAATTCTACACACACTTCTCTAGTTTTATTCTAAAACAAAATGCTTGTGATGTTGTGCAGTGTTGTATAAGCTCTTCCATTCATTTACCTGAAGGAGTGAATAAATGTGTGCAATCTGTAGGAATCAAAAAATTTTTTTGTAGTTGGTTTGCATTATGAGCTCTAAAATATGCTCTTTCTTATTGAACTGTATTTCAATGTCATTTCACAGTCTTACATTTGTCTTAGCTTACATACAGAAAAAAAAAATTAAATGTTCACATAAATAATGTCAGGCTTTTAAGGGATATTAGAAATTTGGTCATGTGAATTAAGACTTTATGTAATTTTCTCTTACAGGAATAATGACCATTACAGATTCCTGTTTAATGCAGGAAACTAAATGAATGATTTTTCTGGACAACTAATATCTGTTGTTTAGATAGAAACTTAATTTAGGAGACTAATTTAACACATCTGAAATTGAGGTCACTTGAAAACCTAATTGAGATTACTTGCAACACAAGGACTATTTATTTCCTGTATACCATAATTTATTAATTAAGTTACACATAAGGTTAAAATGTAAGTACTTAAAGAGGCACACTCCACTTACTTATTATGAGATTCTACTAATAACAAACAAGAAGCTTTTAATTTAAACAAACCCAAACATATTAGGGTAAGGGACTGATTTTTTGGTAAGAAATTCACCAGGGAAAATGAAGACTTAAACTAATATGGAATGAGGAGTAAATATAACATTAGAATTTTTTCCACTTAGCTTTATTTTTTTTAATTGAAATTACAGAATCACAGAATGGCTGAGGTTAGAAGAAACATCTGGAAATGATCTAGTCTCCCAGGCTGGAGATTCCACAACCTCTTGAACAAACTGCTCCTGTGTCTGGCCATCCTCTCAGTGACAAAAAATTTATGTTTACATGGAATATCCTGTAATCGAATTTATGTTCACTGTCTCTAGTCCTGCCACTAGGTATCACCAAGAGAAGTCTGGCTCTATTTTCACCACACCCTCTTCACCAGGTCTGATCAGACTCTCAAAACTTCCCTTCTCCACGCGGAATAACCCCAGCAGCCTCAGCCTGTTCTTGTATGTCAGATGCTCCAGTCCCTTACTCATCCCAGTGGTCCTTTGCTGGCCTCAGTCCAGTATGCCCATACCAGACACCACTCTACACCTTTCAGACTTCATTTGTTCATCCTACTGCTCAAAGTAGAGCCAATAAAATCCATAAGAGTGTGATATTAATTAAGAAAGTCTAATATTTAAGTAGTAGCTACAGATAGTTTTCATAGTGTTTGCCCTGTATTTGCTCTCCATTTTATAAGCAAACTGAACCAAGTATATCTCTCAATAAAATATTATTAATAATGAAGTGAAAAGATATGGGAATCCATATATTCTCCAGGTTAAGAGGCAAGTACTGAACAAAGTCAGTCTAGATACACCTTTTGTTATGATCAGACTATCACGTGAAATGAAACATCGACACTGTTTTTAATTAAAACTTTTTCACATTCAGGGCGTATATGTGTATTGTTCAAATAAGAGGGGACAGCAGCAGATAAAGTAAGCAATGGTAATCTAAGAACTGTGGGGCTTTTTGAAAGATAATCATCATAGGGAATGGTAGTATTTATCCAGCCTTACAACACACTTTTCCTTGCAAGCACGGTGAAACACCAAGTAGAGTTTTCCTGCAAAACATTCAGCAAACACAACAGTGAGCATCATGCAGGAAAATTTAAGGGGACTTACCTCCTTTATCAACCCATCGGTTTTTAGAGTAAGATACTACCCAGTATTTATACATATATCAGAAATTAATTTGGCAGTCAACATTCTAAAAAAATACGCATCTTTCTATAGTATATATGAGATATGCAATAGAAAACTTTCAGGGGGAAAAAAGGTCAACTATACCTGAAGAGCCATAACATTATTATCCCTTGTCTGTTGAGCTCTATAGTTTCCATTCTGATCAGAATTAACAACACTAACCAGTCCCAGTTTACTGTGAATGACGTGCCCTATGACTTGTAAGTAGCAGTGGAAAGCTGCTACTTCTATTGCCAAATCTGACAATTATGTTTTGGTTCACACATGAAGAATTTCTAAAAAAAAAAATATCATTGCTGCAGGCTGAAGGATACACAGTTTAAGAAATGCAACTTATTCTTCAAGTATCAAGAAAACACATTGAAGTGCAAGAATCTTATTAAGTTCAACAAGGACAAGTATAGTCCAGGAGTGCAACACAGGCTGGGATCCATCAATCTGGGGAGCAGATCTGTAGAACTGGAACTGGGGGTCCTGGTGAACAACAAGCTCGATGAGTGAACAGTGTGCTGCTGTGGGATGATGGGTTGCATCAACAAGGGCATCACTAACACTAAAACGAAGTCGTTTTCCCACTCTACTCAGTGCTTGCCAGGCCACATCTAGAATCCCGAGTTCAGATTTGGTCCCTTCTATATAAAAAAGATGTGGGCAAGCTGGAGAAGGTCCAGAGAGAGGCCACAAAGATGATCCAAGGACTGGGAAGCCTGCCATGTGAGGAAAGTCTGAGAGAACTGGTTTGTACAGCCTTAGAAATGAAGGCTTAGGGGAGACCTCATCACCATGTTCTAGCATTCAAAGGGTGTCATGCAAAGAAGATACAAGAATCCTACTTAGAATGAGTCACATGGAAAGGACAGGGCAATAAGTACAAGTTAATGCTGAAAAGGTGTTTATTGGACACAAGAGGAAGATTTTACACAATGAGAAAAGTCAGTCATTGGAACAATCTTTCCAGAGACATGGTGGATTCCTCAGCATTGGACACTTTTAAGACTCAGGTGGGCAGGGTGCTGAGCCATCTTGTCTAGACCATACGTTTGCCAGGAAAGGTTGGACCAAATGATCCTTGAGATCCCTTCCAATCTAGTATTCTATGATTCTATTTATTGGCACATATCCCTACATCAGGGTACTACTTTCCTTTGAAAGTGTCCAGGCATGTTTTCCATTTTGATTTCCATGGACCAGCTGACTTCACTATCTAGATCCCTGATGGTAGTAGAAATTTCCCATTTGAAAGGAAAAATTTGACTCTTCAAAGTAACTAACAATACTTTAATTCACTTAAATTTTAAAATTAAAATTCAAATTTTTCTATGGTTAAAAATTATTTTGGATATAATGATAAAGTGGTTAAAGGGAAAAGAGCATGGATATAAAATTAACCACACCAAAGCCAGGAACCAAATTCAGAGCTCACTGTTAACACAGCTTGAGTGCAATGTAATCTTTCATAAATCTTCAGAAACTGACATGAAATTGTAGGCCAGGGATCACATAACTACAAGGGCAGTAACACTTGATAAGAAAAATATAAATATGATTGGAGATAAAAGGATATATTTGGGAAAGAATCAAAAAGACATTCAGGTAACTGGCAAATGGCATACACATAGGATGGGCATACTCATGATACATAATTTGGTCTAACACTTCATTAATCTAGAAATTGAATAAATAGCAGTTGTCTCAATATGGACTTCATTTACAACATTGCAATTTTCCACATGAAGACTTGTTAAATTTGTGAAGAAGAGCATTAATAGAAGAATTAAAAGTTGGCAAGGAACTGCCTAAAGGGCAAATGAAAGGAAAGGCAGTGCTTAAAAGGCATAGCATCATCTGGAAAAGAAGTTATAAAGCACAGTTCTTTGATGCTCATTTTTAAAACTGCTTTGAAAAAAAAAAGAAAGGGGACAATAACTGTAGCACAAGAAAAGTAAAACCAGCCCTGAATAAAGTAAAAAAGCAGAAAACAAGGGCTTTTTTTAAATACCCAGGCAACAACACTCTAGAACAGTCTTCAGGGGAGAAGCTGGGACAAATTTTCCTACATTCTTTTGTTAATGAGTTTTCTTCAGTTTAAGATATTGTATCACTGACGGAAAAGATGCCTTCTAGATTCTGTGAAAGTTTAAACAGATTTTGCTTTCCTTTACTCTCCAGTACTTTTGAAAAAAGTCTGGTGGCAGTCACAGAGGAGCTTCCTGCCAGTTCATTGAATTGACAAGTTACTTAAGCTCCCCTTGTTCTTGATCCCACGAGCATCTACAAGTTCAACCAACAAAGCATATTGGCAGACATTTGTGGTGGGATTAAGATAAGGTAACAGAAACAATGTAGATGAACTCATGTGGAGAAAAAAAAAATCATTATCTTGCTACCAGTGACAAAGGCATCTACAGAAAACTTACAGGCAGAAACCTGAGAGACAGCAGGGCTCCATTTAGAAGAGACTGGGGAAAACGGTCTAAAATTCTGTTGCTACATCAAGCATTCAGAGGCACACAAACATCACACTGAAAAAAAATAAATCCTACTTAAGGAAACAACAAAATAATCTATTAACTTCCATTCTGAAATAAGTATGAAAAGAACTCAACTTCAGTAATAAAGCAATAACCTTTTGGCTCTAATGATGAGTATATTACTGGATTGAGTTAGTAAGGAATACATACAGGAAGATGTGCTGCCCAACTCATGACCTCTTTCTTTTCATCATATAAAACCTATATTCCACAGCTTGTACTTTTCTGATTTCAGGCCTACTTTGATTTTAAATGAATGCTTTTCACCCTTGAAGTAAGGATTGAGGACCTTCAAACTCCACATTGCTACCCTTTGGCTTCCCATCCTAGTTTTCACTACCTGTCTATTCTCAGGTGCTTATGACAACAAGGAAGGAAACATAAATTTTCTTACATTTTCTTACATCTTACATTTTCGGTAGGAGTGATGAATACTGAATTACTTTTAGGAATGAAATAAAAAACAGTGTTTGCTTCACACCATGAAAGTTTGCAATGCAGCTGGATTGCATTTACTGATAGAAGCCCTGGATGCCACAGTGTGTGTTTATGTTAACCTTTTAATGCAGAGAGCTGGAAACAGTCACAACTATAAAGCAGACAAAAGAAGCCTACACAGTAAATATCTTGTGTCTTATTATATAGGCAAATAAATGCATCATATATAGCGACAAGTAAACATATGTACTATTACATAATATTCAAACTACTGGTTACAATGTAATTTTCTTGAAACAGTTATGCTGTTTCACATTTTAGCCTAGTGTTCTAGTAATTTACACAGCAGTTAAACTGATTTTGTGTGGGAAACACCATTTAATCTAATATGCCAAATGACATTAATATTCTTAATTTTATTTTGGCGAAGTTCTTTCCTTGTCCCAAGATGAATAAAATGCACAATTTTTCATAATGTATGCTGTATAATTAGATCTTAACACAATTCTGACTGCATTTCCTTTTTTTCCTCTAGTTATTTTATCTCTATAGGAAATATCTTCCTCTTTTGCTGTGATAAAGGGATAATGTACCTCTGCTTTAGTGTAAAAATAGAGAAGGGTATTTCCAAAATAAAATGCACAAAAATTTTGTGGATAAACTATGACAAGAGTTCTGAGAAGAAAGAGACATGCCCTCTAAGAATAGCATGGTCTAATCAGAGGGACTAAACGCTTCCAAATTTTCCTAGTAACCCTGGGAGGTGCTAGGTGGAAAAAATGCTAAAATGCTCTCAGATGGCGCCAGTCTTCAGTAATCATGCACTAGAAACTGAAGGCTCAAATCAAGGAATGCACTGCATACTAAGTTTTAATCAAAACTACTAATAAAAACACACAACAGTTAGTGGCCAAACTCTGCAGCTGGCTATCATCTTTTCTTCTTGTTTTTAAACAATGGTGTTGTTACTGCAGCATTACCATCAACAAAATACATACGCTCATCAACAAAACCTGACACACTGTGAAAAGTGTGTGGCTGTCATTTAGCATTACTAGACTTTATGTCCCCAATGAAAAGCATGTCCTAAATACTTAGAAAATAAGTTATAACTCCCATATCACTTCAATCATAAGAATCATTTTCCTCTAATTAAGAGTCACCAGTGATATGCCAGATAAACAAACTGTCCCAAAGGAAGAATGGAATGTTCTTAAATAGTGAACACAAAGAACAAAGTATTTCTTCTACCTCACCAACCACTTTAAACATAAACAATACACTCCTGGAGAAAGCAACTAATTTCAATTCCTTGTAGAGCTCATTAAGTAGATAAAAATCTAAACAGCATATATGTGTGCCTATACATACACTACAAAAAAAACCCCAAAACAGGATGCCACCCCATAAATTATCTAAACTGCTCATATTCTTAATGTGATCTAGAATCTCAGTAAAGTTTGCTTAAGGATCAAATGAAATTGCTTACAGAAGTCCACTCATCAGTATCCTCACCACAAACATATTATTTTTTGTATAATAATAAGCAGACAATGGTATCTCCCTGATTTAAAACATAAAATGTGTTTTATAGATCTGGATTTTTATTTACAAATAATAATTCTTTCGAATCAATATTTCTTTTGGGGGGATTTTGTTTTTTTTTTTTTATTTATGAAGAAAAAATAAATTGTAGCTCACAGACACTTTAGCCCGTATTCATTCCACCAAGTAATGCAGGATATTCAGTATGCATGATCAATCAACTAGTTATACCATCTTACACAGCAAGCCTCTGACCTTGTTCTAGAAATGGGTTATCTTCAGGTTTAAAAGCACCATCTGCTCTTAATGATGGCACCAACAAAATTACTGTAATAAAAAAGAAAAAAAAAACCCCAACCCCTAAGTGATAGTAAAATCCAAAGTGCAGAAGAAATTTTCAAGTCATGACTATGCCTACAGAAAGCACAATACAAATGCCAGATAGCTCTTAACAAACGTGATCAGGTTCAAATCTCTCCTGGATCCCCACATTGTGCAATGAACAATGAAATAAGACTGCTGCAAGGAAAGGCAACAAGGAGGCCAAAATAATGAGAATGGGGAGATCTTCTCTTTCTTTTTTTCTTAAAAAGAAGTTCTTAAAAATCCAAAATAAGATGCAGTTTTCAGACACTTGAGGGAAGAAATTATTTTCTTTTCTAGTGACGCAAACAAAAGGAATTACTCCTGCTAAGTTAATTTTCAGTTCACTGGCAAACAATTTTTTCATATTATCAAATTAAGGCTTCTGTAAAGCCATCAAATCAGAAATTTTGCCAAGAATTCTTTGTTCCAGGAACTAATGGAAGGGTGACCTACATAAAAACTGATAGCTTGAACTTTCTGCCAATTGATTTAGCAATCCATTATGATCATAAAGTTGCAAAATAAAAATAGTGTTATTTCTTCTTGCTTCAAGTGAAACGTTTTGAGCATTTCCTTTAACACTTTACAAATTAAACTCAGGAATTAAGTAGGCATTATGCAAAAGTATGGACTTATTTCTGCATACCCTATGATATCGGAAATGTCTTCAGTTACTGATCTAGAAAAAGAAAATTGAACTCTTTATCTCTGTACAATTAATAAACTTCAGGTCCCTTTGACAAATGTACTCTTTGACATACTAATTTCTTTATCCAATCTTCTTGTTCAAGACTCGTGTCATCTTCCATTTTCATGTGTCTTCCCTCAATATGATGAACCAAAGTATGAAACTGTTTGCAGACATGTATTAAGGTGTTCTTTTTCAAATACATTTCAATGCAAAAGAAATTAGATCAACTCCCATTTATATTTAGGATCTCAAATTAGAAATAATCTGTAATAAAATATATATGTCCTGAAATTAGCTCAAAGGACAGCCAAAATGTGGTCCACTGACTACGAAACAAAACAATAATATGGCTTTAGCAACTTTAGTGTCAGCACACACTAGATATCCATACATAGTTATCTAACCTAAAATGAAGTACTCGGGTCCTCTATCACCTACGGTTTTTATTAAGAAGAATAAAATCTGTAACTGTAATGGTAAAATTCCTGAAAATGTTCACTATAGTCTTTCACAGGAGTGTCTATTCCTACAATCAGTTGTATTTCTGTAGCAAATTTTCAAATCTAAAGTCTTTCTGAAAAGTCAGTTTGAGAATTTAAGTACTAGATGTTTCCAGGGAAGGAAAGCAAGGCAAGTTAGGAAAAATAAAGTAAATGCAACAGAAAAGTACAGAGGAAAAGAAAATTACCAAATTGCAGGAATTCTTTCCCAACCCCATTGAAAGATAGTTCTCCCTTGCCTAGATTAATCCAATCATCTCTTGTGCACACACCTGGAAAACCTCTTCTCCATCCTTTAACCATATTTTTTCCCCTTTCTACTACTATGCTTATCCTTCAACTCCAGCAACTGTTCCCTCTCCCTCACATTTTCTCTGTCCTTCTTGCAATGAATCCAGCCACCCTCTTTCCTCATTGAAAGAAACAGACATGATATGACAAAGTTTTAAAGTAGCATCACCTGCTCAGCCTTCCAGCAACAGGGAGGCTCTGAAACTGGAGGTGAAACCTGTCCAAGAAAGTTAACTTCAGCTTGTCTTTGCAAAATCCTCACACTTTTATACGCAGCTTAAACTGGTTTCTCCCCAAAAAGACAGTATGGACAAGCTGAGCAAATGGCAAAAAAAAAAAAAAATCCTCTGCATTGCAGGGTAAAAGGAGGTTATTCATATAAAACTCATGCTGTACCCTTATTTTCCCTGGTAAATTATGAAGCTGCCACAAGATTTTTCTCAAGATAGATTTAAAAAAAAAAAAAACATAAGACAACAATTGGATAAAGTATATCGGCATAAATTAATAAAAATAATATTAAATAATTGTATATTTCTGTAGCATTCAAATATATGCAGTATGGTTAATGTGCTAGTGTACCTCATTTTGAAGTTCATCGGCACTTTTGGTAGAAGCAAGGATCTCATACAAAGTGCAGCAGAGATCTTCTGTTGTTGGCCCTCCAGGGTTACCGCCTTGAGATTCCTTCAGGTACTTTCCAACTTCACACCATAAAAAAGAATCATCTACTTTTTCCAAAGACTTGAGATTAGATTTCTCATCACAGTAGTTTTGTAAGTGATTCAGCTGGTTATTCAGAAATTTGTTATAATCTAAGCTTATATTTGTCTGGGCATCAGTCTCACCATTCACAGGCAGCTCTTCAGAGTGATCCAAATCATGCATGTCAAATGAAAACACTATATTTTTACCAAACAACACTCGATTATCACCATTTTGCTCTTCAGCCATCTGTACGAGGGCTGTAAGCTGCTCTTCAGCGAAGTGAGAAGCAATCCGAGACGTGGCATTACAAGCTGCAGTAGCAGATGATGAGGGAAATGGCCCAAACATCTGCTTGATCACCTTTGTCTCATCATGGCCAACACATTCTTTCCCGTGAAATGTCTTAAAGAGAAAAACAGCTCCACTTTCAATTGCTTCTTGTCCATTTTCAGCTCCAACTGTTAACAAAACCAAATGCAACTTAATACACTTAATATTAAGAGTCTTTCATTACCTATAACATAACTGTATTCAATTTCTTGCTGCAAGTCTCATCCACAGAGAAATCAAAAGAAGACTATAACAAGTAAGAATTGTTGTAAGGTATATAAAAGGTATATGATTATAAAGCATCTGTCTTTATTATGCTTCTACATACCAAAAATTCATATTAAGAATTACTAATGCTTTCTTATCTTTCTGACCTAGAGAAAAAGACTTGCTGGAGCTCCTTAATTCACAACTGTGTATTTATAAGCTCTTTAACGTTAACAAATTTCCACTTTGTCTCACTATTCATTCACTGCCTAATCTGAATATTCATAACAGAATAAATATACAGAACTCAGCTGGGAACTACTGAATTCTTGTAGTAATTCCCAGTAGAATTACTCCAGAGTGTGTGTTAAGTCAGAAAAATTGCTCAAAAAATTTAAATAATTTAAATAAATGTATGAATTTAGATTTCTATCTACAAAATACAATGTTATGCAAGTAAACAATATATTATTAGATAAAAACATGAATGTACTTCTTAAAGAAGTATTCACGAAGTTACTCAAGGAAAACAGAAGGAAAACTCCATATGATGAACCAGTATGTAACTACTAAACAAAATCTTAGAAGTCATCAAGCATAAACTAAACAAAACTAGCCAGCACACTGGGGGTTTTGTTCATTTTAAATGTGGAGAACATGCGAAAGCTTTTTTACTTGTAACTTGATTCAACTTAGGTTAGGTTTAACAACAGAAAAAGCAAGGGGTTTCTTCCCCACAATGCAACAGGAAAGAGCCAAAGAAAAAAAAAAAAAAAAAATCTACCAGATGAGACAAGGCTGAGTTGCTAGAAACACGACATAAATGGAGGTGGCTACAAACTCAATATTTAACTTGAATTTTCCTGTGGTGCACTTTGAAAAGCTGTAAAGTTCAAGGAGAGGACTGGAGGTGATATTAACAAGATAATTAGATACCTACATATGGAAGATACATGACATAAAGATACATACATATACAATATGTATGTAAATGTCTCAGAGAAAAAAGGTGGTTCAGCGCCTCCCTTTTAGCACATAGGAGTCACAAAAAACCCTCCCCACATCTTAAAATGTAGTTTGTCTTCATGAAGCTCACTCTTAGATTCCTAATATACAAATACATATTATTATTTAAAGTTACTTGTGTCAGAACAGAAATACAGATTACTAAACTAAAAGAGCAATTGAAGGATTTGAGGAAAATCTCTAGGTTTACTATGTGCTATTTCTCCTTTATTATTGACATCTATTCATGAAAGCATCTCTTGAGAAAATACTGCAACTCTCATCTCAACAAAATGAACCAGACAAGACGGCAGGAGATGCACTATTAGAAGCTACTCTTTTTGGTCTTTTATTATGTTTAGCAGTCAACATTTTACTCCAGTACCTCTTGAGATTAAACTATACACAGTGGATATTTAAAAAAGCTTTCCCAATCAGTATCTATTATCAATACAGACCACACCTTCTCCTACTAACTTAATGGACTGACAGTGCAAACTTAATGCCCATCTTGCTTGACTTTCCCTCAAGCCTTGTGTGTTGAAAGCGCCAGCTGAAATCTGCACTGAAGCAGAGGCACCTGGTTTGGGACAGAGAGGTGGCCTGCCCCAGAGGCGTGTCTCAGAAAGACAGCAGCCACATGCTTCAATTCCAGCCTGAAGAGGTTAAAAGTCTACTAACATACGAACCAGAATTTATAATGTTTTTGTTGGTGATGAGAAATACTCAAAATTACACTTCTGATATCTCAAGAAAGCAATAGCCATTACAACCATTAATAGTTGCAACAGGCATCTTCTGCAACTGTACAGCACAATTGACTACCATGTCGGACATGAATAACTTGTCTAGCCTTTTTTTGAAAGTCTGTATTTAGACATTTGTTTCTTTCTCAATTTACTAGGTATTTCCAAAAAAATGGTCAAGAAATAGAAATGTAAGTGTGGCAGGTTAACATTTGTATTGTAATAAAAATCTCTGGTCTATAATGCCAAAACCAGGTAAATATATTTATGTGTATGAATTCTCTCTGTCTTTTTACTTAGGCTTCTATTCAAGATATTTTAAAAACAATCAGAAAAGGAGAAAATATACCTATGAGCTTGAGAGGAAAAATCCTTAAATATGTGATAAAAAGAACTTGAGCCATGTGCTTAGTTTATGAACTGATGAAGTTAAATTTTGCTAAGAGCAAAAACTAAATTAGGTTTAGTCTGTCAATCAAAAACGAAGTTTCCAATCCAAACAAAGTTTTCACTCTTTGCCATAATGTATTTCAGTTTTAAAAGTTTAATTCCAGATGAGTGAAATACATTTTTAATTCTCTCCTCAACACCAAACACTTCAAGCAGAATATATTTCTTACATTTTTATCTGCTTGAGCAACAGTCCAATTTTTCATTATTCCAATTATGTGAAATTAAAGCAGAAAACACCAGGATTGTTCTTTTCTTAGAGTATTGCTATTCTGAAAGAAACTGTTTGTTTTGCTTAATAATTGTCAATCACAAGACATACCACACACTATAAAACAATACTATCAAAAAAGCAAGGATAATCATGTAACAATGGAATCTTAAAATAAAAGAGAAGACCAAATCGAGCATATGCGTATCAGATGAAATGGAGTTTCAAAGATATTTCAGGGCAAAACTGGCATCAAGGCAGAACCAAAATTGTACCAGTATGTAAAGTGTGCAGGCAGAAAGCAGCTTGAACCTGCTCCCATCCCCAAATAAAAGAATGTATTTTTAGACTACTAGAGAATGAAAACATACCTATTTGTTTTGCAGCTTGTAAGATAGTTTTCAAATCACCATTTACAGCTTGGTACTCTTTTTTGTCCAAATTGTCATCAACAAACTTTATTATCTTCTTCCAAGTAAGATCAGACTTCAGCAACTGGGCATGTAGTTTTGATCTTTTAGTCTGAAAATGCAAAATATTTGGAGTTTTTTTATTTATTTCAAATTAATATATGGGGGTTCCTTTAAAATTAAACACCAGATAAAAACAATTCCTTCCAATTGTATTCAGTCAGTACATAGTAATGACTGCAAGCACATCTCCTTTTAGCTGTTCTTTAGACTCTTTTGAGTGTATGAAAAAAGGCTTCACAAAAGCACACATACTCTCACTACTTTACTCTTTCCAGAGCAAAATTCTCCATACAGTCAAACTTTTGCAACTTCAAGAGATTACAGTTCCCAAGATTCTAAATTCATTTCACATTACCGGTTCCCACAAGGCATCTATTGCTTTAATGCATTATTTCTCAGGCAACAAAAGGAGTGAACTTAATATTCAGTGAACTTAATATTAGAAAGGAAATGTTAGGCTTCCCAGCTCTATGTTATCTCGGAGCTAAAAGCACACCAGCCTTGCCCAACTTCTTGAATTAACAGAGCTGTACTAACACAGCCAGGCAAACTTTTCCATACAGCATATCATGATTGTAAGGGCTAAGTATAAATCACAAAGTGACAGCAAACTTGACTTTGAGTGAGGACACCACGAAGGAATGCACAGAAAATTATATACACTCTGCCCTTCTTGCTTGCCTACTCTTATAAAATAGCAATGCAAATCAAGAAAACAAATGATTCTTACTATAACTATGCCTTGTAAAAGAGAAAAAAGCTTTACCGTTAAGTCAGCTAATTCTTCACTATAATCCTCATGTTTAGTGACATTTGAAAAGGAACGTAAAGCGCCTGTAAGACGAGGCAAGGCCATCTGTTACTCTTTCAGTGATCCATAGGATGAGGAATCAAATTCCAGTTCAAGTACCTAGAGGAGAACAAAACAAATAACATGGCTTTATTAATGTTATAAATACCAACTCACATCATGAACTTGAAAGACCTTTTCAAGCTAAGGGAACGTGGCTGGAACTTCAATTAAACCAGTTTAAAAAAAAAATCTCTAAAAATGATGATAATCAAAATTCAATAAAAGGAAGGTGAAAGGCGTGAAGCAGAGGCAAGAAATGGTAACATGCAGAGGTCACTCAGCAGGTGGTTCTTTTCTCTCCTCCCTAAATAAAAGTTACCAGCAATGAGGCAAAGTGGTAATTATTTCTTTAGCACCCCTAACACTGAGTATTATAAGTGAAATCTATGTAACTGAACTTTAGCTCCCAATCGCAGTAAGTAATTGCAACCTACGGGAAGATTTCCTCTGAGCCAGCCCATGCTGGGAGCTTTCAGGTCATTAACAGCCTCTGGCGCTGATGCAGAGAGAGGCATCTTTCTTGACAAGTGCTTAGCCATTTTTAACCAGCAAAACAGGGAAAGAAAATTGTGACAGGAAATAAAGATTGTCAAAGGCATAGCACTGAACTATTATAAAAGATAAAGGGAATAAAAAGGCTACCAGAAAACTGAAAACACTATGCCTTGGGATGTTTTCATCTTACAACTGGGAGGACATACATGCACTTAGAGCAGGACCTTCTTCAGGACTACAGCTTATTTCTGCACACTCTCATTTCCTCTGTGGAACAGGCTCATATCTGTGCACCAAAACATGGCTGTTCTCCATCTGAAATCGTAGTTCTCCCAAGCCTTTTACTGAAATTATTCTCAAAGTTATTTAACTTCAAAAGGTGCCCCCAGCTGAATTGTTTAATGAACCCTAATGCACAGCTACAGTTTCTGATGGTAGCAGATAAGATATAGATTTAGATTATTTTTTAAACAATTAATGATACCATTACAAACCTAATGATCTGCATCATTCTTAGCGTGCCAGAAGAGCAACGTCCATCCAGAATTTAAAGAACTTGTAAAAGAGTTAATAAAATTACTTCCCCCCCCAGTCATATCGTACAGAACTCTCTGGTTTCATCTAATTATCCTTAACGTTTTTCCTTATTTAATGACTGCATTTGTATTTTAGCTATCAGCTTTGCAATACAGCACAAAAGCAAATCCAGATGCAGCGTTCCAATCACAGAGAAATGTCACTGACTTGTCAGGTCTGCCACCTTGCATTAAGACATTTTTTAAGAGTGATATTACAACAGCTGATATTTTGAAGACAAATGTTATAATGATGAAGCTACAAAATTTGGAAATACAAAATCTTTAACTGTGAAGGTGACAAAGAGCATATGTTCAAGCCTAGAAGCAGGCACAGCCAAACATCGCTGCAGCTTTTGAGATGTTCAGTGGACACATGACATGTAATTCATACCAGCACAGCTCCTAGTGAAAATAGTCTGTGAACATTATAGCCACCATCATTAGAAGGCAAGTAATGTGTCCAGATTTCGAGGGTACATCACTCTCACACTGTTCTAATGACAGAACTGCCATTAGCTAATAGAGCTCACTCCATTTTACCTATTTATTTTATACCTACACTCAAACACCTTTTTCTGTAGCATTATGTCCCTTTATAAAAAAATGTAACAACATAATTCTAGTATTACCTTAATTGTCCTTTCTGAAATAACATGCACAGTAATTTATGTAAGTGTGAACACACATAAAAAGCTCACTTTTCATACACACAAATTTCAAAACATCTCCAGCAGGCTCATTTGTTAGGAAACTGAATTTTAAATGGATGTTTCTTTCCTCTTTATTCAATGAGTTATTAGCAGTTCTTGAAATAGAAAACCAGAAACACCAGAAGACAAGGGCACACTGACCTGACCATAGGTATGGCCAAAGAGCCAAATCCAGCCCTGAAATCCCACATTTGGTCTTGTACTAGAAAATGCTGCTCCAAGCTCACCTACAGGCTTTCAGAACTTGTGCATGTCTGAGGGGGCTGGTTTGGCAGAGCAGTCACACAAAACTTCTGACCTCATTTACAGTCAAACTTCACACATACCCTTCACCTATGGTACATGATGCCCACTCTCAGCAGGACACCACATGAAAACAAAAACATCTAGTAGACAGAATGCAGGGCACAGGTGCAATTATTCCACTGTTAACATAAAAAACCAAGGTAAAGTTTATGAACTTTGGCTATTATTCAACAATACATTAGAGCCAGCTCTAAACACTAAGTCATAAATCATGTGGCCCTATAAGATGCAGTGTAAACTCGTATTTTTAAAAAAATACGTTACTTGCGTTCACATAAAGCCTCCTTCTACAGATACCTGCCTGCATCACGCTGCCTTTAGAGTGGATCAGCTACTCCTTGTCTTCTTGCAGCCACCATAAGGGTAACTAATTCCTTCTGCTTTGAGAGAAATATATGTCTATCCACAGCTGGATCCGAAATATCTGTACTACCAAATGATCCTGATAAGATCTGCCAGTTTTACAACATGGACCTAAAAGGCATCGGCAACTAAATCCTCTTTACTAGGGCCCACATAAAGAAGAAGAACTTCTGCCATCCTGCCCATTCCCCCTCAAGAAAAGCATGAGACAGGTATCATCTTAAGTCATTTTTGTAGGACAAATGAAATGGGAATTTAACCTCCAGATCAGTGCAACTCTACATAGTAAAAACATTTCTTCTCCTCCCCTACCCCCAATCAAGTAAGCACATTTTGGGTGCATTCTGCTAATGATTCCTAGAACTACCTCAGATTTCCTGCATCTTTTAAAAAACCCATGACCTTCTACCAAGCCTCTGTAAATCAGAAAGAGCAATATCCACCCTTCTAAAGCTTTGTGAAGATGAAAGTAATTTTTAAAGTCTATTTTACTTCTTTTAAAAGCAAGTGCAATTTTAATGCTGAAACTTTTTATAGGAGAAAGTAAAACATAAAGACATATTATACTCAGAGTTCAGGTAAGAAACAGTTCAAAGTTTATTGTTTGAAAGTTAGCAGGTTTTTTTATTCATTAAAATGAAACATTAAAAAAAAAAATTCTAGCAATACCACAAAGGTAACAAAAATTACTAGAGAAGTTTTCCACTTCATATTTGGGTTTTCCTCCAACTCCTGGCCTTTCTATGTTTCTAATACAAGCAAACAACAGAACCATTTCTTTCTCTTCTCCACTGAAATATTATAGAGATTAATGTAAAAGACACATGCTTTTGAAATTTACTTAATTCCTGTGCTCTCTAACAGATCAAGCCAGCTGCCTAGTAGGGCTAAGAGAAGGTGAATGCTCAGATCTGGTACCTCAATGTTCAAGTGGAACAGAAATCTTTCTTTCCTTACAAATAATGGAATAACACAGCATTAACACAGCTAAAAGAGGTAAAATACTGTTACACTCCCCTAAAGTACCAGCTTGTGTAGTCTATAATATTTTACTTATTATTTGTCCCTTAAAACCTCACAGCAATCATTTTGTTTAAACTATTTAAGGACTATTAAGCCATGTTCCCAGATTTTGCCAATGTAAACTTGTAATTTATAAAACCCAAAGAAGTTATTACTAGTAACTAATCTAATCAAAGAACATTATAAAGAAAAAGAGGCTTTAGACATTGGCAATGAATAGCAGGTTGCTATTGACCACAATGTATTTGAATCAAAGGACATTTTCGCTTTCATTTGAGAAAGTCGAAACATTTCAAATGAAAAGAAAACTAAAAGGGCAAAAGATATGCCACCCACAAGGCTTTACAAAAAATAAAGGGACAGTGCAGCAACTTTTTTTACATTTTGAATATATATAAATCAAGCAGTGAGACCATAAGGACAAATTAAGACATTTTAAATTTATCAACACACAGAATATTTTACTTTACAGTACTGTGTAGGAAGAGTAAAAATAAATCCCCAAACATTAAATTTAACTGATATGAACACATTTTAGAATGGCTACAATTAACTTCAGCAGCTTCATTAACACAAAGGTAAACTTCATATTTTATTTATAAATAAGGCTCAATTTTTAAAAAAACCCAAACAACACATTCTACTTGCTGTATACCCTTTCTACATAGCACACATAAAAGGAAAAATATTTTAAAGAAAACATTTTAAAGAAAAAAATGAAACCATTAGATAAAAAAAGCTATTTTGCACCAATGAGAACATTTTTATTAGATTCAATAAAATTTCTTATCCAAGCATGTTTGATGCAAACGGTACAAATACATATCTAACATCAAAGTTGTTAGGCAGGGATAATAGTGGTTTAATAATGTCTGGGACATTAATCAGAAATAGCAGGCCAAAGTATGACACTAAAACAATAATATTTTCCAACTTCATATTTTGCACCTTTACAAACAGTGCTGCACAATGTAGTAACAACTGTGCGCTTTCAGACATCTCTCTTTCTACTAGAGTCCCAGACATCACCCTGGAATTCTCTCAAGTTGTCTGGGTCGAATACTGCTGATCTTCAGTCAAGATTGGGTCCGTCTCTGAAAGGGTGACAGCAAGATTAAGGAATATGTACTCCGGAAGAAACAGTGGCTTCCTGACACACAGTATTCACCTCAGCAAATACCAAAATTCAAACAACTGCTTCAGCATAACAAGGAGGCATAACAGTGCCTCTGTGTGTCATTGTTCACATAAGAGACAATTTCAGTATCTTAATTACATAAGTCACTAAACAAACAAAAAACCCTAAAAAATCAAATAATAGAATTACAAGCCATTCATTCAATAGAGTATTAACCCTTTCCACATTTTCTCATAATCTTAGCCATGCACATGGAATTAAACACCAGCTGCCTAACACTGTGCCTTCTTGCGTCAGCTGGAGATGCATTTTCTGTGATTATGCCCAATACTGTTCTGTGATGATGCCAAACATGTGGCTTGGCTCAATAATGTCTTCATTTTAGATGTGCTTTGAGATAGTTACTAAGGATCGCTGTTGTTAAAAAGAAAAAAAATAAATAAATAGCTCTTTTTTCAGAATAGCTCATGTTCCTTTTCCAAGAACATAAAATGTAGTTCAGTTGTTAAACTGAAAAATGTCTGTATTTTCACATCTCATTGCCTTAACTTTTAAGTTCCTGGCAGGAAGAGACGAACTGCATCCCAAGCAACAGGAACTTAAAGTCTTGCCTTACATGTAGAGATGTACTATAAGCAAATTTCCAACTTCAACATATATAAAATATATGCTCATTTAAACACTAGGCAGAAGACACAAATACAAGATGCGGATGGTGGTAGTGTCATTTGTTTAGTTTTGCTTTAAGTTTAACAGGGGGCTTTCTGTGACTGTGTTTCACACTTTGCCATCAACAGAGGTTGAAAGTAACCTCATGGAGTGCATCTTACTCTGTTCCAGTAAGGTTTGCCACTAGAGGAAGAGATGTATGGAAGGTAAATAGGGATGTACATGTTCAAAGGAAGCAAAGGGAGGATGAAAAACAATAGATAAGTGAGACAAGGAAAAAACTTTGAGTTAATGACAGCTAAGTAACACACGTTTCATCCCACTGAGGATGGCTGAGAGGATGTGGAATGCACTTCAGCAAGTATAAGTGCTATTATAATACACAACTGCATAACTGCTGTGCTAAGAGCATGCTGGAGATGGTAGTAAAAAAAGCATGCTTGTTCAGACGGTAGTAAAAAAAAGTCTCTGAAACACACTCCTGTAGTGAACAGCAAGCACATACAAGCACAAAGCTCCCAGTGTGAATTACTGGCCATTACAAGGTGTAATTCTGTGAGGTTTTTAAACCTCACAGGGATGTGTTAAAGCACTCAAATCACTTACCATGTTTACAGATAACTAAACAAATGCCTCAAATACAGTATTATCCCCCAGTTCCAAATAACTGGATGCTTATTAGTCACTCAGCACCATAATTATCCTTCATAATTAATGGTGATTTACTTCAAAATAGGGTTTCATGAAGCCTCAAGGTGGGAATTGGACCATTTTGGATCTGGAGCATTCTCCCAAATGTTTTTGAAGGAAACACTAAACATCCCTTTTGAGAAAAACATAACCTATTTTAGCATTTACAGAGGATCTCAAATGCAATAAAACAAAAGACTAAGCCAGGTACACTAATCCATAAGACCCTGACTGTACATGATTACTCTAGTCAAAAAGGAGAAGTGGTTATTAGTATGATTGTTGTCTTTTTATTAACCACTAAGTCGTTAACTTTCTTTACAGCAAAGTCATTAGCAGTGCTCATATTACCTACAAAGATAGGATGTCACTTCTGAAGTAACTGTCTTGCCACACATCGAGATTCCTTCTGGAGGATTTCTTTAGTAATTAGTTACGGCTTATAAAAGCATTGCATCTCACAGACAACACACAGTAGCTGTGTAAGCACAGTGCAACTTATGCCAAGATTCACATTTAATCTTACGGAACTATTATTCTATGAAAGCACTGAAGCAGGATTTCTCATTTAGAGAAAATACTAATTTTTTTGTGTATCTTAAGCAATTTCATCAATAAAACTGGTAATAATAATGGTAATGCTGGCAATCTGAAACAGAAGACCTAGAAGTACTTATAAATAAATTGCAGAATTATTTTTCAGAACAGAAATATGCAGAGTTTTAGACCAGCTAAGAAAGAAGCCGTAGATTCTACAGTCCTTTTAGCAATAGACAAGAAAATTAATTTATCATGTACTAAAAGTATAGAAATAGCCTTCAAAAGAAACAGAGATGGCCAATTTTGGCTATCACTAAATGAAAAGTTCCCCAAACTATCAGCAGTAAGTAAGTTTATTCTATTTCCGGCTGCTTTTGAGTCAGAATTTTTACCAATGGTTGCAGTAACTAATACATTACTCATTGCATAATGTACATGCTCATTACATGAAATAAGAACCAGATGTCATTGTTCACACAAATGCACCAATTTAATTAGAATAATGCAAGTGTATTGTGCAATTTTAAGTGTTTTCTGTATTTAGCAATATTTGAATTTATTGTTCATTTAATTTTTGTATTAGTTTATTTATAGTACTTTCTAAAATATGTCCTTTCTGCCTTTTCTATCATTCAGCATGTTGTTTGGTACCTGTCAAGAGTTTTTGAGGAGGGAAGGAGTCAGAAAGTCATGACAGAGTTTGCAAGAAACTCTAGTCTGTATCTTTCCAATAATATACAGCAAATGGGACCTGAAAGCTGTGCATTTTATCCAAAATTCTTCTAAAAAGTGTTTTAATTCTGAATACACTACACTACCTTTCAGTCTTTCTAATACTCCTCCTAAAAGTCTCTGTCAGCTTATATAAAAACTTTTCCAAACGTATGTCCACATGAATGAACCACTCATGGTCTAGCAGCCCTTTCATCCTTATAGGAACCATGTCACAGCACACTGAAGGTTCAGGGCAGCTCAATGGTTAAAAAGGTACGAGTTTGTATTTTCTATCAGAAAAGCAAACAAAGGAACATTTGTGAGAGACATCACTGACATAAAGTGGTCAAATACTGAAGTGTAGTGAAGATGCATAAAGTCAGAAATCACCCTATCAAGACAAGCTTTTCCAGTTGAGGAAGAGCTGAAAGCACAGTCCAAATCATGCCAGCCTTCCAGGTACTTTTGGGGATACCTTCCCCTTCAGAACTTCCTCCTACTGCCTGGAAGCAATATTACCTCCCCCACTACAAAGAGAGTTGTAAAGAAACCCAAGGTTATAACAGACATACCAGAAGCTGTCCCAAGCCAGACAACTGTCAGCTTTTGATTTAGCTTAAATTTTACTTAATATTGGTAGAATATAGGGAAAAAAAAAAAAACAGCCAAAATTTCAGTCTAAAAATCTATGAAAAAACAGTAATTCAAGGTGTACCTCGCATTATAAGGATACCCCTACAGCCTGAAAACATGCTTACTTCACGGTAGAGGCCCTGCTACAAGGAAAAAAAAAGTTAATTAAAAATACATTTAAGCAACACTCAACTATTGAACAGATGCATGGTCCCATAAAGTAATATTATTAGAGACAGAATCCCTTATCTTCTCTTCAGAGCTCACATGCCACACAGGCACTTCAAAGAGCACATCAGGTATTTGATGACCAGCAAGTAACAGATTTCTAATTGATAATTTATTAGTACTGCAGTTTAGAATTGGAACTTAAAAAAAAGGATAATGCTGTATTTCTGCAAGGTTACGAGAGCAAATTAGAATGAAAACTAACAACTGCTGCCCACCCTACCTGGGCTGTCCGTCTATAATGCTGGCATGCATGCAAGATGATATTTTGAGACAGACACCAGTACAGTTTCCTACAGTGAGGATATCCCTAACTATCTTTTCAAAGTCTGCAAAAATGTCTGCTTATTACATAGGAAAATGGAAGGAACAATAATTGAGTGATAATATTATTCTTGGCTGATATAATAAAAAGGAAAATAGCCCCATTACGTCTCTAGTGATCTGAGGAAGTTGAAACAGGATTTTTCCAGTTCTACATTTTTTAAATGGTTGCATTTCTTGAATCGTAGTCATATTCTGCTAGATTGTATGTAAAATTTCTTAAAACATATTTTAGAAAAAATTTACTGTAAGCTAATACGTAAGTACATATTGCACAAGATTCCCCTATCAAATAGTTAAAAGCCTTTGAAGAATTATTATGAGTATTTAGCATGGCACATAGGCCAACTGTTCAGATTTGCAGAATCAACTTTTAAAAACACTGCAGAAACAAAAATGCTACACTAAGAAGAAAATTATATAACCAAGCATTTTATTTATATTCATGCTTCAGAAGCAACATAGATCTGTACCATATGATGTCATGGTCAGCAGTAAAAACTCTGGGAAAGGAGAAGCAAGGGGTGTGGGGAAAAAGGGCACATAACCATGCTTATTTAACAGAACAGCAACTATTAAGTATCTCCTATTTTCACCCTGTTTCAGAGCTAAAGGGAGTGACTGAGGGGCTGGAAGGGGGCATTTGGCTACTGGGGTCAACTCACCACAAATAATAAATTTCTTAAAAGAAATGGAAGAGAGAACTTTCAGAGATCCTCTTTTCCCCAGTCTTTCAAGGAGAGGACATATTAGAATAATGGAATCATTAAGGTTGGAAATAGCTCCAGGATCATCAAGTCCAACCTTTGACCAAATATCACCATGCTCACTAAACCATATCACAAAGTGCCACCTCTACTCATTTTTTGAACACTTGTTCCCCCTCAGAGCAGCAACTAAGAATAATGTCTTCCTATTTCTTAAACAAAATCATCAGAATCCAGTTTCCAAATAGAAATTCATTAAGTTACACAGTTCAGCAGTCCTCTCCAGTTTCAAAGAAATATTTTGTAAACCAGACAGAAACATTTAAATAACAGGTCCCTAAAATATCAGTTAGGTAAAACATTCTCCACCTTCCTTTTAAAGCTATTTTTCCACTAGATTTAACGAGACAGAAAAAGAACACGAGTTTTAATTTGCATCTCAGAGCTGTGCTCAGCAACAGGTTGGCCACCAAACTCTAGCCCACATGTTTATGCACTGAAAAGAAGACAGAAAACACCAACTGCCCTTTCTGCAATTCTTAAGCAGTCCACTTAGCTACTGAAGTTAAACTCTTTCTTGGCTTTACTCTAGTCTAATGGATTTACATTGAACTATATACAGTTGTATACAACTTCAAGAGAAATACCTATATGAGTAAGCTTAAGAAACACACAAGGGATCTTTCACACCACTGGTTAATTCAGTGAGTACCATTACCACAGAACCATAGCGTGCTGCTATTGCTTCTTTCAATCACATTTTTAGGTGTTTGTGCAGTGTTGAGGTGGCTTGACTGTGGCCATCAGCCATGCTGCTGCTTACTCAGCCCCCACAGTGGGGCAGGGGAGAAAACAGGAAGCAAAAAACCAAAAAAACTTACGTGTTGAGATACAGACAGTTTAATAAGGAAGAAAAGGATAAATACCCAAGTGCAGGAAAGTTCACCACATCCCACAAGATGACCAATGCTCCAAGCTCCAGTTTACTAAAAACCAGACATCTTAGAAGCAAAAACCCCATCCTTTCTTCTTCCTCTACCTCTGTTTTTGTTACTGAGCATGACAATACATAGCACAGCACATCCCACTGGCCTATTTCAGACTACTGTCCAAACTGTGTCCCTACATAACCTCTTACACACCCCCTAATCTACTTGCTGGGCAGGGAGGGTGGAAGAAAGCTTTGATGCTGTGCAGGCCAGAAACAGACAAAATACTGGTGTGCTATCAACATTATTTTAGCCACAAATCTCAAGCATTATGACTGTGATGAAAATTAACTCCCAAACCCAGTATAGGAATGTGCTCGCATTGGCTTTGTGCAAACAGAGGCGATCAAATTCCTCAGAGAGAGATGAGCATAAAGAATGCCCTGACTGTACATCCCCTTAGGGGCTGTGCTTGCAATAAACACAAAATTGTTCCTTTCTGTGATGTGATGAGGTATTTAAAAAGCAAAAATGGGTAAATACACAATGACTGACTATTGCTCATAAAGAGATACACGACAAAATAATACCAAGTAGAATGTCTTTCCTATGCAGAACATAATTAAATTTGGGAATTTATTGCCAAAAGATGCCCAAAAGACTAAACATTCAGGCATTCTTAGATGAATTAATGGACATCAAATAACTTGGTAGCCTCTGAACTCAACAGCTTAGAAGCAGATAATCAGTTATTTAAATCACTGATTACTAAAAGATAATATGAAAGTCAAGGTATAATTGCATTTGTCTTCCCTATTTTTTCAGTACATCACCTAAGCATCTCCTACTGCCTGCCACAGGAGAGAGACACTAGACAAACACTTTCTTTGAAAACAGAGCTAGAGGGTGATTCTGTAGATCAGAAACAGAGCTACAGAGATTCTGAGGATTACAGTTTGGGATTTAGGAGCCTAATGTCTCTCAATCTGTTTCTGGATCCTACCCTAGTTTCATTCTCTTTTTAGTTCATATATCAGCTTTATATTTCTAACAAACTTCCAACTAGACATTATAGACCATTTGTTAAGCCATTTTTGATTAGGTAAGGTTATCTGAACTAGGCAGTAGATTTTTGTCTCAGTTCTCTCTTCAAACATTAAAGCATAGTTCAGTTTAAGAAAACGTGTAGGCTAGAAACTGCTCAACACCAACTTCAACAATTGTTACTATAAACAATTTACCAGGAAAACAGTAAGCTGTTATTTGGAGTAATGAAGACTTCAATTTTCTATGGGGAAATTTTGTAGGAGGGCGAAAAGAAACCTGTTCAGCACTCAAAACCGCCCATCTGAGCTGGAATTAATCCCATGTTTAACGGCTTCCAAATAAACTTTACATTGTGACTAACCAGCAAAAGACAACACGTGTCTTTCCTTCCCCCAACCACCTCAGAGGTCCATTAGCAGCTCCTGTAACTATGTAACAGAAGAGGAATGAAACACACAGGAATAACGTGGACCACCCTTAGCTCAGTTCGGTATTTATAAAGAAAAACTTTTTCAGAGAAAGCCCTGTACGTCAACAGGACGTGCAGAAATATACACCGGCCTTTTGTTAAGGATGAGTTTTCTATTAATTCTATAAAAAATATTTTTCAACTATAAATGTTCTTCCTGGAAACAGAATTAACACTACACTTAGTAAAATTGTAAATGATACAGAGAAGCAAGGGACTGCGACTAATTTAGGGGCCAAGTTACAATCATCTTGATCCCATAATCACAGAATGGGTAAGGCAGAAAGAGACCATAGTGGATCATCTGGTCTAACCTCTCTGTTCAAGCAGAGCCATCCTAGAGTACATGGCACAGTGCAGACAGTTCTTGAATATCTCCAGTAAGGGAGACTCCACAACCTCTCTGGGCAACCTGTTTCAGTACTCAGTCATCCACACAACGAAAAAGTTCATCCTCATGTACAGGTGGAACTTCTTGTGCATGAATTTCTCCCTGTTGCCTCCTGTCCTATTGCTTGGCATCACCGAAAACCACCTGGATCCATGCTCTTGACACCTTCCCTTCAGATACTCATACACATTTACGAGGTCTCCACTCAGTTGTCTCTTCTTGAGGTTGAACAGGCCCAACTCTCCCAGCCACTCCTCGTAAGAGAGATGTTTCAGTCCTTTAATCATCTTCATAGCCCTCCACCGGATCTGCTCCAGGAACTTCAGGTTTAGCTTCAAAGCAAGTTCTGTAAACACAGAACTGTCAGAATAAAATATTGTTGTTTGACAATTTCTTGCCTTCTTTCTGATTCAGTGGAAGTAGTGACCTGACCTCTCCCAAAGGCTAAGCTAGCTTTCAGAGAAAACTGATGTCTAACATGTAAACTACATGTTAGTTTATACAACATATAAAGGCCCTAGCTGGCAGTTGGTCTGCATTCCCATATAAACGTGAAGAGAGTTCATCCAAATATCCACACATATAATTCCATGATGAGGTAGGTTTACTCTCCTGTGGCCAGAAGCAAGTCAGATCCCAAGGAAACAATTTTACTACAGCATCTGCTGAAAAGCAGCATGTGTTTAATCAGACTTACCACCCCACTGACATAATCAATGCCATCTTTATATGAAGGCCAGTTTGCATCTGACCTGATGGTTGGTTTTGCTTTCTTCCTCCTAAAAATTTAGCTCTGCAACCTACCATGTGGACATAAATAACCCTTCTTGCACTCTCTGGCACTTCCAGTATTTTCTACTCATTGGCTAAACTCAAGTCAAGTCTATCCTCTGGAAACTAACTAAGCTTGACTATTAGATTCCTCTCTGCAGAAGTTTACCAGTTTCATTTCAACAGTAACAGTCAATTGTTTAAAAAGACCTAAGACTTAAACGGTTTACACCAATGTTAGTATTTTAAAAACAATAATAAAACCTATATTCAGAACTCATAAAAGGTATTCTTTGAATTCCAACATGATACACACTCCTGAAGTGCCTGCCTTAGGACGCTACAAGACTGTCATGTGTTTTATAAGCAAAGCTGCCAGTTTACCACTACCAACCAAAATGAAGCAAGCTGTACTCGAAATGGTCACATTCTACGTGACCACATTTTTTTCGTTCATGTTTTCTAGTTCTCTACATTTATTAATAGCAGTAGTAAGTACTGAAAGTACATTCGACAGCTGTGCATTTCCCACTTGACCACTCCCGTCAGGCCCGTTCCGATAGGCAAAGTCCAGAAGGCGCACGAGAGGAGCGCACGGCACTCGGGCCTTCAGGAGCGGCCTTGCATCACCCGCCGCGGTGCGCGCCGGGGCTGCGGCACGGCAAGCGTTCCGCCAGCCCCGGCCCTGCTGCCGGCCCTGGGCACGCNGCCCCTCCTGCCGGCCCTGGGCACGCTGCCTCCCCTGCCCGCCGGTAGCAACGCATGGCACCGGCCAGCGGCCCGGCTATCCCCAAACGCCAGGCCACGCTAGCAACTCGCCCAGGCCCCTGCCCCGGGAGCTCCGAGCAGAGACCCACGCAGTGGCGGCGGGACGTTCCCC
>VZRN01000086.1:5733-23556 GCA_013397935.1 Dasyornis broadbenti
CCAACCCTGCGGGTGCCCTGAGGTGCCGGGAATGCTGAAATCCAGGGAATTGGGTGTTCCCACCTGGAGAGGGGATGGTCCATCACCACCTCGCGGTGATCCTCACCTCAGGAGGAAGCTCCTCCTCATTTACACCGGTGAGACAATCCCTGCGCTCGGTCAGCTCCCACATTGTGAGGTTTGGGTGCATTTGGCTTCCAACGGCTCTGATGTCCCCACAAAGAACACCAGGAATTCTGATGGGGTGTTTTAACCAAAAAACCACAGATTCCCGATTTTCCCCCCGAGCAGGCTGATTAGCTCTAACTGATTTATCCTGATAAAATATCCCATCTCCCTAATTCTGACCCCACATTGCATTTCCCGAGCTCTGGCACAACATCCCAGCTCATCCCATAAACGCTGCCATGGGACTCCTTTCCCCCGCTGCCTCCCAGCCAGGAAAGTTTTCCACGCCGAGGGAAAGCTGAGGGGATCGAAGCAGCTCAATTCCCTGCCTGCCCATGGCAGCCACGGCTTGATATGCCCGTAGGGAATCACTCCATCCCGCGGGGAATTGCTGGTGTCCCCGCAGAAGGGAGCGGGGATGATCCCGTTAATCCCGGGTGTCACCTTGCAGTGACCTTGGGCAGTGGGGGGACACAGGGTGGTGGCACTTGTGGGATGGGCTGGGCTGGGTGGGTGCCAGGAGTGTCCCTGGAGAGGGGAGTCTGCCCTGGGAACAGCTCACGGGGGAAACTGAGGCACGGGGCTGTGAATACGGCGGGATTCAGTGTTCCGCTGGGGCTGAGGTGGTGATCCTGCCCTGCCGTGCCTCAGTTTCCCTGGAAAACCGCCTGGTTCCTGCTCGGCACCACAGCAGGAGCATCCGCTCTCCTGGCCAGGGTGAGCAGCTCCATCAGAGCAGGGAAACTGAGGCACGGCAGGGTCGGAGGAAGCTCCAGCCCTGGAGAAAAGCCTGGCCTTGAGGACACCAAGCTGGGAGCTGCTCCAAACCCACGGGAGCAGGGCTGGGACCTCCGGGGTGGCCGGAGAGCCTGGTGTCCTGTCAGGGCCGTCCATCCCATCCCATCCCACCCCATCCTATCCCACAGTTTCTGAGGCCTGAATTCGGGGATCTCGGTCTTAGATCTGGTGGATTTGGGGCTTAAATTTGGGGGACATTTGGCTTAAATTTGGGGTGCCTGGGGCTTAAATTTGGGGTGCCTGGGGCTTAAATTTGGGGTGTCTAGGGCTTAAATTTGGGAGATTTTGTCCTTAAATTTGGGAGATCTTGGGTGTAAATTTGCGGGAATTGGAGCTTAAATATGGGGGATCTTGAGCTTAAATTTGGGAATCCTGGGTTGAAATTTGGGGCAGTGCACAGACAGAGGGAAAAGGATGGGAACCCAGGAGAGGCATGGGGAGCCTGACTCCCTAAATCACAAACTCTGGGAATGAGACACAAAGGCTGGAGCTGGCCATGGAAGGGGAAAGGGCAGGGAAAAGCAGCTTGGAGTGACTGGAGAGCAAAGGAATGGGACAAAAATCCCACCAGGATGGGACGGGATGGATCCCGGGGGAGATGTCCCCACCAGCCCACCATGGACAAGGATTAAACCTCAGGCAATTTCCATGCTAATTCTCCCAGTCCCATCCTTTATCCCAACATCTGGGAGAAGCCAGAGGTGTTTTCCCCCAAATCTCGACCGACGCCTCGAAGACACCGCTCATGTAATCCGACAGAGGGGAGGGAGAAAAATGAATATATTATACACATATATATATAAAAAATCCAATTTACTGCCTTATTTAGTGACACTTTCCGTAATCAATTCTCCCAGGGAAGAAACACTGATTAAAGCCAAGCGCATCGCTATGGAAACCGGCATTCCCTCCTCCCACGGCCCGCGGGCTGGGAAGGAGAAGCTCGGGTGAGGAAATCTGCCTGGTAACAACCCCGTTAATGAGCCGGGGAGCAAAAATAATCCCTGCGAGCGCTGTCGCCGCGAAAGGAGCAGCCGGCGGCAGCCGGTGGGGAGGCGAAACGGCTCCCAAAATATTGATTTTTCCGGGAGGGCAGAGCTATTTGGGAGGAGGAGGGGACGCTCCCACATCGCGCAGGGATGGAGGGACAGCTGGAGGTGGTACCTGTGTGCGCCCACCCAGCCCGCCGGGTGTGGGTGTTTCTTCCAGCGTTTATCCCAAATTTTTAGCTCTGGAACCCGGGATAAAACCAGGCGGGTCTGAGGGATGGGGCTGCCCGGCGAGGAGGGAGCTGCCGGCACAAAGGGGATTTGTGGGATAACGCCGGTGGATTTCCCACTCCTCGGTAATTCCACAACCCACGGGCACCCACGGCTGTGGCTGAGGGGCTCCAGCTCCCGCTGCTCAGCGCTGGGGCTCAAATCCTGGGGGGGTCGGGGCTTGGATTCGGGGATCTTGCTCTTGGATCTGGTGGGTTTTTGTGCTTAAATTTGGGAGAGCTTGGGCTTAAGTTTGGGGGATTTGGGGCTTATATGTGGGCGATTTTATCCTTAAACATGGGAGATATTAGGCTTGAATTTGGGGGATTTGGGGTTTAAAATGCAAGATCTCGGGCTTAAATCTGGGAGAAACTCCTTGTGGGTGAGAATTTTTTTTGAGAATTGGAGATTTTTTTCTCATTTCTCCGTTGAATAATGGGACCTGGAGGGTTTGGGGGTCTCCTCGTGGCTGGATGAGCACCCTGTGAGGAGAAGATGCTGGATGCATCCAAGGGCGTGTGAGGCAGGGATAGAAATTCCCATGGGCTGAACATTAAAAGATCAGGGGGTGGGAGTGGAGAGTGGCACGGAAGGGGCCCAAGCCCTAAAAACGCTTTTTATGGTCTAACATTTTGGGATCCAGGACATCATTTGTTCTGCTCAATATCCACTGAGGAGTTCAATAACAATCCCGTCAACATTTTCCTTAAATTCCTCCCCATTTTCCTTAAAAATCACCATCACCATGACCAGGGTGGGAGTGGAGCCCCTCAGCCCTGGCAAGGGCACCATGGTCCAGGAAGGATGCTGCAGGATCAGAGCGTTCAACCATTCCCCTTACCCATCCTCCCGCACCCCAGGGCTATCCAAACCAGAGCTGGAGCCGGAGAGGCATCCAAAGGGATGCGCCATCCCCATAAAACCAGAGTGTTCGGAGTAACTCCTTCAGTGAAGCAGCCGGTGCTGTTGATCCCAATGATCCCTTTGCTATGGATCCACCTGATCCCTTTGCTGCAGATCCCAATGACCCCTCTGCTGTAGATCCCAATGATCCCTTTCCTGTTGATCCCAACAATTTCTTTGCTACTGATCCTAATGACCCCTCTGCTGTAAATTCCAACAATCCCTTTGCTGTTGATCCCAAAGATTCCTTTCCTGTTGATCCCAGTGACTCCTCTGCTGTTGATCTCAAAGATCCCTTTCCTGTTGATCCCGACCATTTCTTTGCTGTTGATCCCAATGATCCCTTTGCTGTTAATCCCAATAACCCCTCTGCTGTAAATCCCTTTGCTATGGATACTACTGATCCCTTTGCTGTTGATCCCAATGATCCCTTTGCTGTTAATCCCAATAACCCCTCTGCTGTAAATCCCTTTGCTATGGATACTACTGATCCCTTTGCTGTTGATCCCAATGATCCCTCTGATGTTGATCCCTACGATCCAGTGTTGATCCCTATGATCCCCTTGGTGTTGATCCCAACAATCCCTTTGTTCTGGAACCCAATGATCCCTTTGCAGTAGATCCCGATGATCCCTCTGCTGTTGATCCCAATGGCCCCTCTGCTGTAGGTCCGGCCGATCCCTTTCCCATTTATCCCAAGAAATCTGTGCCGGGCGTGTGCCGTGGCCACCGGCGCGTCATTAACGGCAGCCACCAGCAGCTGCCGCGCTCGGGAGCTCATTAGAGACTCCTTAAACAGCCGTAAAAATTGCTTTTATTAATTGCTTCATCCTCCTTTTATCCCCACCGCCTGCAGGAGGGGGTTTTTGGGATGGCTTTTCCTTTGTGGGGTGGGGGTGGTGGATGAGCAGCTCCCGGGGCTGGATCCATCCCGGGGCGCTCCCGCTCCGCTCCGATGCGTCCGTCAATGACGAGATGTGGCACTGGGATGTCGCGACAGGTGACATCCCAAACCCTGCAGCGGTCCCTGCATCCACCCCACACGGATGTGAGCCCATCCCCCCGGCATCAGGGCCAGCCCCACGTTGGGAAAATTGGGATTTTCCCCTAAAATTTACGTTTTTCCGCTGTAACCATATGGCATGGCTTTGCCAGCTGGGTGGGGGGTGCTGCCCCAGCCCATCCCCCCTTATGGATGCACTCACGGGAGGAATGAGGTTTCCCACATGAAAATATTTCGGGAAAACCCAACCCAGCAGCGCCATGGGCTGGACACGAGGCTGGGGACTCTCCCGCTGTGGGACCCTCTGTGACGTGGACACGGGAATGCTGCTCCTGCCACTCCTTGGGGTCCCCATCCATGGGAAATGGGGCTCTGGAGCTCCCCACAGATTCCCCGCTCCCTCCCCTCCCTTGCAGGGTGGGGGGCACCAAGCCCACCCTCGACCCCGCTAACGAGGGTGCCGTTAATTGCCGAGCCCTCGCCCCATGTATAATTCAAGGCCCTTTGTTCGGGCCGGCGTTGCTTTGTCTGGGAAGTGCCACCTCCCCGGGGGACCCCGACCCCGCTGCCACGCGGCTCCTTCGGGGGGGAGGGGGTTGGATCAAAAATAATTAGGGCCTGGGGCTGCTGTGAGGTGGGGGATGGGGTCGTTAGCGGGGTCGGAGGAGGGGATGGGGCAGGGGGACACGGGGAGAGCCCTGGAGCGCCATTCCCAAATGGAATCCTTGGGGCAGCCACCGAATCCGGGATGCGAGACAAATTCTCTGGAGGGAATAAATCAGGGAATCAACCATTGATCCTGAAATTCCCATCCCTCCAGACTCTGCCCTGTGTCCCTCCCTGACCCCAAAAGGCGGTGGGAGCGTCAGTCCTGTGTCCAGGCTGTGGGTGATGCTGGGCTGGGTCTTTCCCCCAAATTTTGAGGTGGAAATCCTGGTTCTTCCTATGGGTGCGCCCAAAAGAGGGGATGGTTTGGGGCAGAAGGTGGAAATCCTCGTTCTCCGTGTGGGTGCCAAAGCTGGGGGCAGCACCCAAGGCCTGGAAGGATGAGGGAGAGGACCTGCACCAATGGGGCATGAACCAGCCCCAGGTGGGTGAGGGTGTCCCTAAGCAGAGCCCCTGACACCCACCAGAGCCCTGGACAGATCCCCCAATTTCACCCCAAATTCCCCAGCCTTCCCCAGCTCCTGGTGCTGCCAGAACCCGGATCAGAGTCAGGATCAAACCCAGGATCAGGCCCAGGCTGGGCTCAGAGGGCAGTGGAAGGGGCTGGAATCCCAGTGGCATGCAGCCCTGGGAGGGTTGGTGACCCCGGCGATGGGACAGGGATGGCCTCACCCCCACACTGGAAGGGGCTGGGGGACCTGCACCCCTCCACAGGCCAGCACCCACACAACTGCTGAGCAAAATGATTGAAAAGATCGAAATGAAACCCGTAATAACCACTCGGGGGTTATTGGTCGCAACAGCACCAGGCTGTGCTGCCAAATGCAATCCTCGGGGCAGCCACCAAATCCGAGACGTGAGGCAAATTCCCAGGAAGGAATAAACCACTGATGCTGAAATTCCCTTCCCTCCAGACTCTGTGCTGTGCCCCTCCCAGCGGAATGGGGGGACACCCAGGGTGTCCCCCAGGAGCACAGAGTGACCCCCGCCGGCGGCAGGGATGGGACTGGAGGGGATGGAGGCCGGATCAGGGTGGGCACGGGGACCCCTGGATGTCCCCAGGATGTCCCCACCCAAGCCTGGCTGTGGCACCCATGGCTGCCCATGGCCCGCTCGATGGCCAGGGGATGCCACCACCCACGCACAGGTGCCACCCCCCAGTGCCACCTCCAGCCCCGGGGAGCACAGAGACACCCTCAGACCCCAAAAACCGCTCTGTGCCTACCCCAGCCGTCCCCACACGGCCACGGGGGCTCGGTGCCAGCCCTGTGCCACCCCATGCCCGTCACAGGGCTCTGGCTGTGTCCCCACTCCCCGAGCCGAGGGAAAACAGGGCCAGATGCTCCAGAGAAAGGCCAGGGAAGGATGGATTCACCTGAGAGTCCCGGCAGCTGCCGGGGGGGAATTGGCAAGCGGCCGGTGATGGGCTGGAAGTGGCAGCAGAGGGAGGGGACAGGAGCTGAGGGCGTCCCATAGGCACAGATGGAGCTGCCAGGTGTCCCCAGGGTGGGGAAGAGGGACAGGGCTGGTGCCTGAGCCAAAGCAGGGCGGGGAAAAGTAGAGAAAACACAAATCTGAGCCTGCAGAGGGTTTGTGCAGAGCTGTGGCACCGGGCCCGGCTGCTGCATCCACGGGCTGGGACCTGGCTCCCTTCCCGGGGCTGGGGGACACAGATCAGGGCAGGGGGGACCCAGCCGGACCCCGCAGCCACGGCCACCAGGGCTCCTGGGATCCAGAGGGTGGAGAGGAGGGGGCAGAGCCCGGGAGGGCAGGACAAGGACTCTCCATGTGACACTTCCAGGCCGTGGCTGAGCCCTGCCATTAACCCGAGCCCTTCCTGCATGGAATTAGAGCAGGAACGGGTTTTCCCTGGGGCTCCCGGGAGCTTCAGTGCCCTCCATTCATCCCGAGCACCCTCCACTCACCCCGAGCCCCCTCCACGCCCTCTCCGAGCATCCCCCATGCTCACCCCGAGCACCCTCCGCTCCTCCCGAACGCCCTCCACTCCCTCTCCCATCCCGAGCACCCTCCACTCACCCTGAGCCCCTTCCGCTCACCCCGAGCACCCTCCACTCATCCCCAGCACCCTCCACTCCCTCTCCGAGCATCCGCCGTGCTCACCCCGCACACCCTCCACTCCTCCCGAGCACCCTCTGCTCCCACTCGGAGCGTTCTCCGTGCTCGCCCCAAGAACCCTTCACTCTGACCCCAGCACCCTCCATTCCCACCCCAAGCTCCCTCCAGGAGTCTCCCTGATTCCCACATGAGCATCCTCCACGATGACCCAAACCGCTCCACTCCAACCAGAGCATCCCTCACTGCCACCTCGAGCACCCTCAGCTCCCACCCTGAGCCTCCTCCTCTCCCCTGAGACGTTTCCCACTCGGGGTTTTGTCCCTGTGGGGTGGTGCAGAGTCTGGAGGGATGGAAATTTCGGGATCAGATCAACTCCCTGCAACCTCCAGACCCCAAACTGGGGCAGTCACCGAGCCAGGCCACCCTCAGCCCTTCAGCTTCCCAAATCCCATCCATCAAAGGTCCTATATTTTCCCAAATTTTCCTAAATCCCATCCACCAAAGGTTTTATATTTTCCCAAATCTCATCCACCAAAGATTCTATATTTTCCCAAATTTTCCCAAATCCCATCCACCAAAGCTCCCACATTTTCCCAAATTTTCCCAAATCCCATCCACCAAAGCTTCCATATTTTCCCTCCCCAGCACAGCTGCCCTGCCCCAGCTCCTCTCCGCTCCCTGGTGCCGCATTCCCGGCGTTTCCAGACACATCCACGGTGGGAAAGGGCCTCGCCATCGATCCGGCCGTGGGAAGAGACCAGAGTGCCCCAGAGCGCTAATTAGCCCTAATCAAGGTAATTAGCCTGAGAGCCGAGCAGCAGGGCAGCCCCGAGCGTGGCTGTGTCCCCTGGGTGTGAGAGAACAGCTGTGACCCGGGGCCAGGCCCTGATTAGAGACCAGTGAGGGCCATGGCGGTGACGGGACACAGCCAGCACTGGCGGCTCTGCGGTGTCACTGTCTCCGTAGGGTACCTGAGGGTGCTCAGCACAAGGAGGATGATGATGGTGACGGGACACAGCCAGCACTGGCGGCTCTGCAGTGTCACTGCCACCGTAGGGTACCTGAGGGTGTCCAGCACAAGGAGGATGATGATGGTGACGGGACACAGCCAGCACTGGTGGCTCTGCGGTGTCACTGTCACCACCCAGGCACGGTGTCCCTGCTTGGAGATCCAGTGAGGATATGAGGGTGATGAAGGTGACAGGACACATCCGGTGGCTCTGCAGTGTCACTGTCACCACCCAGGCACAGTGTCCCCGATTAAAGACTCAGTGAGGATGATGGGGATGCTGAGGGCGGTGGGACACAGCCAGCACCGGTGGCTTTGCAGTGTCACTGTCACCACCCAGGCACCCAGGCACGGTGTCCCTGCTTGGAGGCCCAGCGAGGGTGAGGAGGGTGACATCGGTGGCTCTGCAGTGTCACTGTCACCTCAGGTACCTGAGGGTGCTCAGCACCGCCTCCCCCACCACCCCCAGGGCTCAGGTCCCCTCTGCCAGGACAGAGCCGGGATGTGGCACCGGGATGTGACCAAGGGAATCCCCTGTGGGTGATTCCCACCCCGAGCCCACCAGGCAGCCCCAGCCGAGCTCAGGGATCCCCCTGGATTCACCCTGGATACCCCAATCCCACCCTGCTCCCTCCTGCCTCCCTCCCTGCCAGCTCCTGCTTCCTGAACCCCCTGGGATTGCCAGGATGGGCTGAGGCCCTGCTCCCTGCAGGCTCCAGGAGCTGATCCCAGCTGGTGAACAGGGAACCATCACCCCAACCCCACAGCACCTCCCATCCCAGCTGGAAAAATCCCGATTAAGTAATCAGGAAAAACGTGCTGGGGTGGGACCGAGGGGGACAGAGTGCTCCCAAGCAGCACTTGGACCATCGGTTTTTTTCTCCCCCAAATCTCCTTCTGCTGCAGAGTGAGACCCAAAGGAGGGGAGATTTCCCCCCAAGCGTATGGGAGTTGTTGTTAATTTCATTAAAAAACCTCTCGGGGTTTAATATCCTGTTTAAACACAGCCAGGGCCGCTCTCTGCCCGCTTTGCCTTCCCAGGTTTCCAGCCCATTACGTCTGTAGTTTGGAAACTGAAATAAATTTCTGCTTCCAAATGGGGGGAAGGAAAAAATCAATGCCAAAGGGGCCGTTCTGAGCTGTTCCAAGCATCCCCTAGGATTTGGGAAAAATGTTGTGACCCCACCGAACCCCCAAGGCTTCATCACTTGCAGCCAAACTGCCCCCAGCTGTGAGGGGGACAAGGACAACCTGGGGCATCCCAGGAGGATGAGGGGTGGGGATACAGCCTGGAGCACCGGGATGAGGAAGGGGAAAGTTCTTGGCTCATCCAGAGATGGATCCACAGTGACCTGCGCCCCACAGCAGGTGCTGGAAGGGCTGGAAAACAGCCAGGACATGAGGGATTTGTGGGGTTTCCATCCCTGCCCCTTTCCCAAATGCCCAACCCACCCCTGTGCCAACATTTGTGGGTGCAGGGCTGGGAGCACCTGCGCTCAAAGCCGGGTCCCAGAGCCGGATTTGGTTTTCCCTTTGGGAACTGAATTCCGAGCCCCAAACCCTTCCTGCTCAATTATTCAGCCCCTCCAGGCCTTCCCTGGAATTTCTCTCTGGAGGTAGCAGGGAGAAAGGAGCCAGGAGCTCTGCTGGATGGGGAAAAAGTGGTGGGAGCCATCGGTGCCTCAGGCGGGGAGAGCACTCCCCAGGCTCGAAGCCTGCAAATAAACAACAGCACAGGGAACTCACGAGAGGCCCATGGATCCTCCAGCCGTGAATTCCCTCAGCAAACCCAACGTCTGTGCTGGGATAACGACCCAGGGCACTCAGCACCCCCCAAACGCTGCCGGGGGGATGTCCCTGCAGCCCCAGCTCCCAAACACGGCCCCAAGCCTGGGGCAAGCACTGGCCTAAGGCAGCAGGGAAAGGCCATCACACCCAGAGTTAATTTCTGACTGTGGTTCAGAGCTGAAAAAAGCACTTTTCTCCCCAAAACCCACTCGCTTTGCCTTATTTCTGCACCATTAAGGACTCTTGGTACTGAGAATCTCTTCCACCTCCCGATCTTCAAGGGGGGTTGGTTTTAAGGTAAAAGAGGAGGGATTTAGATCAGATTTGGGAAGGAATTGTTCCCTGGGAGGGTGGGGAGGGGCTGGCATGGAATTCCCAGAGCAGCTGGGGCTGCCCCTGGATTCCTGGCAGTGCCCAAGGCCAGGCTGGAGCAGCCTGGGATGGTGGGAGGTGTCCGTGCCACGGCAGGGGTGGCACTGGGTGATCTCTAAGGTTCCCTTCCAACCCAGACCGTTCCAGGGTTCTGTGATCTTCCCTCAGAGCAGCCACAGAGGCTGAGCCCCTCAAGATCCTGTTTTGCCACATCTCCCATCCTCAGATTCCTCTTCCCAACCCCGTCCCAATGGCTTGGCAATGGATTTTGGGATGGGACCTGCACTTGCCCCAGGGGCCAGCAGGGACGCACGTCCAGGGCAACTCTCCCATGCCAGGCACTGCTCACCCCCGTCCCCTCATCCCACACCTTTTCTCCAGCGATGATTTCATTCCTTCTCTCCTTCCTGCCTCGTCCTGAAACGAGCAGCATTGATTTTTTATGGCGCTAATTTTCCTCCCAACAGAAGCCACCTGGGATTAAATCAAATTCCTTCTCAGCATCCAAACCCTGCGAGGGCCCTTCCAGCAGCCAAACCTGTGAGCTCGAGAAGAAACAAGAGGCAGGCTTGGCCGGAGAAGGCTCCTTTTCCCACCTGCTTTAGGCTTTGCTGCTCACATCAACCGTTCCTCCCGGGCTCTGACAGCTCCGCTGTGGGGCCAGGCTGCTTTCAGCCTCATCCTCTTTATTTTCTCTACAACCCAGCCCTCTGAGACATTTATTTTCCAGTCCCCCTCGCTCCCAGCTCTGTTAAGAACCGCCATGAATGATTTAGGGAGTTCTTCAGGCGGCCTCGTTAATCCTCTTGGGTGCACATTAGCTGGTCCTGCAAATTTAGACGTACGGCACTTTAATCGCGGTTTTAATTGCGAGCTGTGAGGCTCTGCCTTCCCAAACACACGTCAATAAACCTTCCCAGCCCTGCCTGGAATGTGCATGTGCCGGAGGATGCTCGCCCTCGCGGAGGTCTGGGCTGGCTGATGCTTCTCCAGGGCCACCCGCACCCTCGGTGCCTCCTGGGCTCTCAGAGGGTGATGAGGGGGGTTTAAAACAGAGTTCCCACCTCGGGGATGTCCCTGGAGCCTCATCACGGCCCATCCCTGGAGTATCCTCACCCCTCCCATGTCCCCACAGAGCCCCAGGTGTCACCACACCCGTCCTGTCCCACCCCCCCGGGGAGGGGATGTGGGGGAGCGAGGGGCTCCCCTCACTCGCCATCCCCTCGCTCCTGTCAGCCCCCCATTTCCATGGCAACCATGCAAATGGGAAAGCTTTCCATAATCATTAGGGAGCGGAGCGGAGCAGTACAAACAGTGGCGGCAGTAGATTACAAGCCCATTATGAACAGTCGCACCTTCCGAGCGCTGGTAATTACACCTAATTGTGCATTTAATTGTGTAATTGAAAACCTCCATCCCGAGTTCAGCCCGGGCTCCTCTCCCCTTTCCCGGCGGGGGGAATGCGGCCGCGGGCGGCCCCGGCCCCGCTGGCCTCGGGCCATCCCCGCGCGGAGCGCCCGGAGCCGTGCGAGGACAAAAGATGCCGGCAGATGTGGGAGGCGGGTGGTCCCCACCGCTGCTCCCGGAGATGGCCAAACCCAGGGAAATCAGAGCAGGAAGGGAGCACAGGAGGAGCCGGGAGGGGTGGGAGGGTCACGGAGCCGCCACGGGGGCAGAGGGGTCCCGCTGTCACCCAGGGCTGCCACACAGGGCTGAGGATGAAGGATGCACCATCCTCATCCTTCACCCATTCCTCGTGAAGCCAAACTCATGAGCTCCTTCTCCAGGCGTGGAGCTGGGGCCCACATTCCAGAGGCTCCCGGGGCAAACCCCGTGGCTTGGGGAGAAGGTGGGACGGACCCGCGCCCTCTCCCGCACCCTAAGCCCGGCAGGGAGCCGAGATGCCAGGGCCGGCTTGGCACGGCCCNGGCAGGGGTGGCACTGGGTGATCTCTAAGGTTCCCTTCCAACCCAGACCGTTCCAGGGTTCTGTGATCTTCCCTCAGAGCAGCCACAGAGGCTGAGCCCCTCAAGATCCTGTTTTGCCACATCTCCCATCCTCAGATTCCTCTTCCCAACCCCGTCCCAATGGCTTGGCAATGGATTTTGGGATGGGACCTGCACTTGCCCCAGGGGCCAGCAGGGACGCACGTCCAGGGCAACTCTCCCATGCCAGGCACTGCTCACCCCCGTCCCCTCATCCCACACCTTTTCTCCAGCGATGATTTCATTCCTTCTCTCCTTCCTGCCTCGTCCTGAAACGAGCAGCATTGATTTTTTATGGCGCTAATTTTCCTCCCAACAGAAGCCACCTGGGATTAAATCAAATTCCTTCTCAGCATCCAAACCCTGCGAGGGCCCTTCCAGCAGCCAAACCTGTGAGCTCGAGAAGAAACAAGAGGCAGGCTTGGCCGGAGAAGGCTCCTTTTCCCACCTGCTTTAGGCTTTGCTGCTCACATCAACCGTTCCTCCCGGGCTCTGACAGCTCCGCTGTGGGGCCAGGCTGCTTTCAGCCTCATCCTCTTTATTTTCTCTACAACCCAGCCCTCTGAGACATTTATTTTCCAGTCCCCCTCGCTCCCAGCTCTGTTAAGAACCGCCATGAATGATTTAGGGAGTTCTTCAGGCGGCCTCGTTAATCCTCTTGGGTGCACATTAGCTGGTCCTGCAAATTTAGACGTACGGCACTTTAATCGCGGTTTTAATTGCGAGCTGTGAGGCTCTGCCTTCCCAAACACACGTCAATAAACCTTCCCAGCCCTGCCTGGAATGTGCATGTGCCGGAGGATGCTCGCCCTCGCGGAGGTCTGGGCTGGCTGATGCTTCTCCAGGGCCACCCGCACCCTCGGTGCCTCCTGGGCTCTCAGAGGGTGATGAGGGGGGTTTAAAACAGAGTTCCCACCTCGGGGATGTCCCTGGAGCCTCATCACGGCCCATCCCTGGAGTATCCTCACCCCTCCCATGTCCCCACAGAGCCCCAGGTGTCACCACACCCGTCCTGTCCCACCCCCCCGGGGAGGGGATGTGGGGGAGCGAGGGGCTCCCCTCACTCGCCATCCCCTCGCTCCTGTCAGCCCCCCATTTCCATGGCAACCATGCAAATGGGAAAGCTTTCCATAATCATTAGGGAGCGGAGCGGAGCAGTACAAACAGTGGCGGCAGTAGATTACAAGCCCATTATGAACAGTCGCACCTTCCGAGCGCTGGTAATTACACCTAATTGTGCATTTAATTGTGTAATTGAAAACCTCCATCCCGAGTTCAGCCCGGGCTCCTCTCCCCTTTCCCGGCGGGGGGAATGCGGCCGCGGGCGGCCCCGGCCCCGCTGGCCTCGGGCCATCCCCGCGCGGAGCGCCCGGAGCCGTGCGAGGACAAAAGATGCCGGCAGATGTGGGAGGCGGGTGGTCCCCACCGCTGCTCCCGGAGATGGCCAAACCCAGGGAAATCAGAGCAGGAAGGGAGCACAGGAGGAGCCGGGAGGGGTGGGAGGGTCACGGAGCCGCCACGGGGGCAGAGGGGTCCCGCTGTCACCCAGGGCTGCCACACAGGGCTGAGGATGAAGGATGCACCATCCTCATCCTTCACCCATTCCTCGTGAAGCCAAACTCATGAGCTCCTTCTCCAGGCGTGGAGCTGGGGCCCACATTCCAGAGGCTCCCGGGGCAAACCCCGTGGCTTGGGGAGAAGGTGGGACGGACCCGCGCCCTCTCCCGCACCCTAAGCCCGGCAGGGAGCCGAGATGCCAGGGCCGGCTTGGCACGGCCCCGCACGGCCCCGCACCGCGCCAGGCTCCGGCAGGCGGGAGCTGCCAACCCAGCTCTGCTTTTGCAGCCAATTAAAGGAGAAGGAGAGAAACAAAGAAGGAAAGGAGACCCCGGTTGGAAGCGGAGGTGGGAGCACGGAGCGTCCTTGTCCCCACCCAGCGGCGGGGCCGAGCTGCCCCCGCCAGCCCCGCACCACGGGCGGGCAACGGGATGGCGGGTTTGGGGTGGGGAAGGAGCGAGATCGAGCAGAGGCATCCGGCACCAGCGCTGAGCGCGGCCCCGGGCACAGAGCGGGATGGCCAAGGGACAAGGAACAGCAGCTGGACAGATCCAGCCTAGCCCCAGCTGCCCGCAGTGCATATCCCGATATCCTGATATTCCCAGATCCCGATATTCCCAGATCCCCAGATCCTCATATCCCAATATCTCCATATCCTGTTATCCCCATATCCCAATATCCTGATATCCCCATATCCCGATATCCTGATGCCTCGATATCCCCACATCCTGATATCCCCACATCCCGATATCCCCATATCCTGATGTCTCGATATCCTTATATCCCCATATCCCCAATATCCCCAATATCCCCATATCCCCAATATCCCCAATATCCCCATATCCCCATATCCCCAATATCCCCATATCCCCACATCCCCATATCCCCATATCCCGATAACCCCACATCCTCATACACCCACATCCCCACATCCCCACATCCCTACATCCTGATATCCCGATATCCCCTCTGAGCTCGGCACAGCCCCGGGCAGCAGCACAGCTGTCCCAGCACTTCCAGGCTGCAGAGTTCACCAATGCTGTGGCTTGTGGCTCCCACATGCCCGTGCCCGAGCAGGGCAGAGTCACCTCCAGTCCCCGATCCATCCAAGCCCCTCAGCAGCTCCCGCTTCCCATGAAGAAAAGGTAAATCTGACAGCAACGGCTCACAGAGAGGTTTGGATCTCCCAGAAGGTGGGGAAAACCAGCAAACCCATGGAGTTTTGATTTCATCCCACCTCATGATCAGGAATATCTGTGGGTGGCCCCTCCCGAGGTTCGGCAGGGCCAGAGGGTGTTTGACAAGTGGATTTTTCCAGGGAAAGACCATAAATGGAGGCAAAATCTGGTGGATGCTGCTTGTCCCCAGGACCGGAGTCACCCAGCGCTCACAGCATGGCCTGACCAAGGGTGAAGGAGCTTGAAGGGTGTTTGGATGCTCCAAAGCAGCTCCCTGTGGTGCCATGGCCCAAAAACTAGTTTTCCAAACGGATTCAGGTGTGAGGTGGAGCGGGCAGGGCTCTGCAGGGCCCCTCTGGAGTGGGGACTTTGCACCCAGTGGGTGCCAGCAGCACCTGGGAGCCTCCACAGCGTCCCCGGGACCAGGGGAACAAGGGACCAGGTTACAAAAATTGGGGACAACATGCGGGATGTGAAAGGTGCCCATGAGGTGACAGGGGCACACGGGGAGCCATGGGAAGGTGTCCAGGAGGAGGCAGTGGCACACAGGGAGCCATGGGAAGGTGCCCAGGAGGAGGCAGTGGCACACAGGGAGCCATGGGAAGGTGCCCAGGAGGTGACAGGGGCACACGGGGAGCCATGGGAAGGTGCTGGGGACGGCAGTGAAGACCAGAGCTGGCGGCATGGCCTCAGGGAGGGCTGGATGTCACCACGCTGCTGTTTCAGGGACACCGAGGCCCAGGCTGGCCAGGAGGCTCAGCATGGCCCCACACACACCAGTACAACCCCAGCCCCGTGACTGGGCACACTGGGGGCACAGCTGTCCCCACCCATGTCTCCCCCAACCAGGACAGGTGACATGAGCCCCCCAGTGCCATCCTCATGTCAGGGGTGAGGCAGAGGAGGGGAGCAGGGATGGGGTCAGGAATCAGCCCTGCTCCCCAGGGCTCCCTCCCAAAGCTCAGCCCTGCCTGGTTCTGGGGCCGTGTCACCTCAGGGATGAGCAGTGGTCACCGCAGGGGACACCCTGATGGCACTGCCACCTCCACGGCCCTGGGGCTGGCTCAGCACAGGGTGGGCACCCACACCCTTCACCCTGGGATGAGGTGCTGAGGGTGGGGGACATCTCCCCATGGCTCGTGGGATGGAAGCTGCTGCCTCCCAGTGCAGGAAGGAGCTTTGGAGAGCATCCCGAGGGATGAGAGGGGATGAGCTGGGTTCAGGGTGAGCCTGGGGTGGAAGGTCCCAGGTGAGGGACAGTTTTGGAACTGAGCCTTTGGGGGTGCCAGCAGAACCAGGGCACACGGGGTGAGGGTGGAGGGACAGCCTGACCCCAATTAGCAGCACAAAATTTCTCCAGGTGTGAGCAGGAGCTGCTCTCCCAGCCCAGGAGCTCGCACCAATTCAGCCTCCCCCCGAAATCCGTAGATTAAAATCGCTGGGATATCTCGGGGAATAATCACCAACAAACCTGTGTGGGAGCTGAGTGGTAAAAATGAACTTGACCAAAAGCCAGGAAACTCCTGCACACCTGGAAAACCCCACTGGATTTATCCTGAATCAGGTGAGCGAAATGCAGGCGAGACCTCCCAGACTGAACTGAGGGGACAGCTGGGGACACGAGGCCATTCCCGCTGGGAATGCGGGGACTTCAGCCTGGGGATCCCACCACGCCTCTGCTGCCCAGGGTTGAGCACTGCCTTCAAACCTTCCTCATCCCCCCAGGAACACCCCATGCTTCCCCCGCATCCAAAAGTGGGGACCCCTCCCCACCCGCTGCCTTCTGAAGGATAAAGAATGAGCAAGAGCTGGGAAGAAAGTGCCTGTCAGCAGGATGGCACCATCATCATCTCCAGAGGGCTCTGGAGCCCGTTTGCATCGCTGCGTCCATCCATCCATCCATCCGTCGGTCCGTCCGTCCGTCCGTCCGCCCATCCGTCTCCGGGCACACCCCGAGCTGACCCCACAGATTTCAGCAGTCCCTCCCTGCTCTCCTCGCCGTGAGGAGCCCGGCACGGCCGCTTGTGGGAGGGCAAGTTGGAGGCTGCTGATTCTCCATTAACGCACCACCCTGCCGGGATAATTAATCGCAACCTCGCCAGCGCTGGTTTGAGCAGAAACCCCCCGGATCCCCCCCGCGCTCCCTTCGCTGGCTCCTCTGGCAGAGCCTGATGAAGATTGATTCGCGGGCGGCGGCAAACGCGGCACCGAATCATCACAAAACCCGACAATCCCGTTAAAATCAACCCTCTCCTTTCTCCTTGCCCCCAACATCCCCGTGTCCCCCACCGCGGGCAGGTGGGTCCCGCTCAGAAGCGGGAGAGTTTCCAAAGTGCTGGCAGCGGCTCCAAGTTTCCCTCTCGCCCCGACTCAGGGGACCAGCACCCCGAGAAGCATCCGTGCAGTCACCAGAATGGGAAACCGCGGGCGGGAGTGAACTCGGAGGGAAGAGATTGCAGTTGGGAACAAAGCTCACACCTGCTGGAGACGCAACCTCGGGCACTGACAGTGCGGGGAACGGGTCCCCATCCATCTCCCCGGCCAGCGCTGGCTTGAGGCAGGGGATAAGGGTGGCATTTCCTATCTTTTTGATCAGCATTTTTCCTTTCCTTTGGGTTTTTTTTTTGGGTGATGGTGAGGCATCCCCGAGCTGGTCCCAGCACAAGGTCACCGCCGAGGCGGCGAGGGGAGCGGTGACAGGCAGCATCTCGCACAAAGCACCCCCGGCATGCCGATGAACCTTACCAGCTGCAGGCAGCAGAATCCCACCAGCGTGCATCGCCCGTTGCATCTCCCCATGGCTCCCCAGCCGGATCCTCGGGGCTCCCTCACCGTGGCCTCGCTCCGCCGCCGCGCTCCAGCTCCTCACCAGCCGCCCCTTGGCCACCCGGGGAGCGGCACGGGGGACTCCAGCACCATGTCTCGTTCTCCAGCCTGCGGCCAGCCCCGCCGGGTCAGCACAGCGGCGGACTGGGCTCGGCGCGGGGCATCGCCCCCCTTCTCCCTCCGCCCCCCGCCCCGCTACAGCCCGCTCGGGCGGCGCGGGGGCCGCGGGGCCGCG
>VZRN01000086.1:23676-40248 GCA_013397935.1 Dasyornis broadbenti
GAGGGGGGGCCAGGCACGCCGCGCCGCGCCGAGCCCTTGGCGGCCTCCGGGGGCGCGGGCAGCGCGTCCCCTCCGCCGCACCGCGGCTCCCGCCTGGCCTTATCCTCATCCTTAATCAACAGTGTTTGTCTTTTAAATCGCAGATTTTTATTACTATTCTTTTTTTCCCCTCCGGAGCCAGGTGCGGCTGGGTGAGACCCTGGAGAAGGGATGCGAGATGCTCCCCCCGTATCCCCCCCGCATCCCCCGGCCCTGCGGTCCTTGGGCGGCGCCTGGACCCGCAGCACAGGGACCCCGCCACCTCCCCTGAGGTGGCCATGCCAGGGCAGCAGCTGGGCTTGTGGGGAGGACAGATGGCCGAGGCCGGCGAGAGCCCTCCCGGTCCCCCCGCAGAGCTCCGCTCCGCAGAGCCTCGCGCCGGCACAGGCGGCTGGGGCCGGGGGCGAGCGCTGGCCGGGGGCAGGGTCCCTGGGCAGGGAGGTGGGTGCGGACAGGGCTGACATGGCCCCTCACCGCCACCCACCCGCTCGCCTTTGTTCTGTTTTCACAGCACACCTTCGGGGACATCGCAGAGCGCGAGAAATCACCGGGATGCTGCTTTCCCAGTGCTTTAGGAACCTCTGGCTGAAATGCCGCCTGGCCGAAGCACTTGGAAACAGTTCGCTGCTTTTAATTTCCATGATTTCTTAATCCTCAGCACCGACGTTCATAGGGAAGCGTCTCCTAAACCGGCCCCACACAGCCTTAGGTGTCAGAGCATCCACACGGGAGCCGAGGGATGAAGCTGCATTTATTTGTGTGTGTGGTCCAAGCCCATCCGAGCTTGCCAGGGCTCATCCCTGTGTGCTGCTGGGACCAGCCTGCAGCACCTTCCACACCTGGAGCTTCTCCTTCCTCCTCCATGCTGGGGATTTCTTTCCCCTCCCCAGGCTGTTCTGTGCTCCCAGGAGCATTTCGGGAGGCTCGTGCGTGGCTGAAGGACAGGGCTTTGCAGAACACGCTGGGCTTTTGTGCATTCAGAAACACACAGCGTGAAAATGCAGTTCCCTAAGGGATACTCCTGGGAGCAGGGGCTGGAGCCAGACTGAGACGTGGTGTTTGAAGCGTGGACACCGCTGTGTTTATTCCACCCTGGCCTGGCTGAGCGGCCTCCATCAGCCCTGACTATTCCCACAGCTCGCTCTGCAGGCTGCCAAGGATCCCAGCTGTGGGCTGGGCTCCCCATTGTGGGCTTGGCTCCATTCCTCCCGGCTCTCCTGGCTCCAGGATCCCCAGGTTTTCCCCCGAGAGGTGCCATCACCTTCATCCCGTGGGGAGAGGTGTCCTAGGCTGGTGAGGGTTATCCAGGAATAGGCACCATTCCAGGACTGAGCTTGTGGGCTCCCCTGGGATTTAAACACAGCAGAAACCTGGAGCAGAGGGGTTGGGATCACCCCACAGGTCAAAAAGATCAGGATCAAAGCACCCCTCAGCATCTCCTTGGCCGTGGCCGGGCAAATCCGCTCAGCTCGACCCTCTCTCCAGCCCCAAAACCACCAGGGAAAGACAAAATGCTCTGATGGAAAATCATAAAATCCCGTGCAAAGGCACCGAGATCCCGCCTGGCTCCTGACCAGGTGGAGTTTTGCGAAGAATCAATTTTAGATTAAAAAAAGGTCAATAAAGCCCGTCACGGAGCTTCCCTGGAAGGAGAGGAGACAACTTCATCCAGGAGAGGGTGGGAATGGAGCCCGGGGCTTTGTCCTTCACTCTGCTCAGAACCTGCCGCTCCAGACCCCCCAGCCTGGACTTGATGTGTAAGAAAAACCCCCAATGGCCAAAACTGGGAGGAAATCAGATAAGGGTCACGTGGTTAATTGGGAGGACGGGAAATGGGAAGGAGCCGTAAGGATCCATGCTTGGATCTGAGTCTGTGCTCCCACCAAGCCCTGTTTTGCCTCAGTTTCCCCAACACCCCTGGCGGTGTCAGAGCCTCGTCCCAAACCTCCCGTGGGACGGAGAAGGGAGAGGAACCATCTCCCCTCAAGGCTGAGACTTCTCTGCCACCCCACAGCCCATGGCAGGGTGACAGCTGGCCACCCAGCTCTGGCAGCGGGGCTGGATCCAACCCAGCTGAGCTCTCCCTCCCCAGGGCAGGAGGAGCTGGACGGGATCTCTTCCCCAGGTTCACCAAATCCTCTCCTTCCATGAAACCAGGATGTTTTAAGTGAAAAACCATCTGTATCCTTATGCCAGAGCGAGATCTCCCTGCCAGGGGTGTAAACAGAACACAGAGAAATCAGTCTTCTTCACTAAAGGGGTATTTTTACGCCAAGAAGTCTGGGTTTTGTCTATTTGGGCTGGGCTGGAGCAGAATTGGGACAGCGACACCGTGGTCCCAGGGCCAGGGGTGGTCCAGTCCTGGGGTAAAGGAGATCTCAGCTTGGGGTTAGGAGTGCTCCATCCCTGGAGTCCGTGATACTCCAGCCCTGGGCACCAGGGATTCTCCAGCCCTGGGATCTAGAATGTCCCAAACCTGGGGTCAGCCCTGGGGTCAAAGATGCTCCAGCCCTGAGTCCAGCGATGCCCCCAGAGCCAGGATCAGGGATGCTCCAACCCTGGGGTCACAGAGGCCCCGGTTGTGGGGTCAGGGATGTCCTGGCCCTGGGGTCAAGGATTTTCCATCCCTGGGGTCAATGATGCTCCAGTCCTGGATCCAGGGATGTCCCAGCGCTGGGCTCGAGGATGCCCTGGCCTTGGGGTCAAAGATGCCACAGTCCTGAGTTCAGGGATGTCCCCACCCGGGATCAGGGCTATCCCATCCCTGGGCTCAGGTTCAGCCCAGCCCCAGGCTGGACAGGGCTTGGAGCAGCCCGGGATAGGGAAGGTGTGGGAGGTGTCTCTTCCCATGGCAGGGGTGGAACGGGATGAACTTTCCATCCCCACAACCCAAACCGCTCTGGAATTCTGTGATTCCGTGTCTTCCCCAGCCACCTCCAGGAAGAAACACACATTTATTTAACCAACATTTCCCCAATTTGAACATCATTAGCCCCCAGCTGCCAGGCACCATCAGCTCCGTGCATCCCAGGTAATGGATGGGGTTCAGGCAGCTGTTGGAGAATCGATGAGGGAATTAAAATGCGTTCCCACCGTTCCTTCTCTGTTGTCGTCTTATCTCTGTGCTGGGGAGAAGAGCAGCACATCACAGGATCCGTCATCACTTCGCCTTTGTAGCTCGCAAAATTCATAATTAACAAAAAATTTCTATTCACTTGCTCATGTAATTTAATTAGCTTTCCATTAAAGAGAGAGACTAAATAGCATCTATTCCCCAACAGAGCAAATAATTGTTTTGCATTCTTTCAGAAATCGTCGCCCGCTCATTGGAGCTCTCCGAATTCATTAGGGTGCCTTGGAGCAGCAGCGGGAAAAGGTGGGGAAACAAAGGGAGAAGCTGCAGGAAGGACAGGGAGGGACTGAGAGGGGGCAGCAGGGCCAGAGCTGCCTTTGGCTGGGCTGGGCTGTCCCGGGATATGCCCGGTGATCGCAGTGTGGGGCTCCTGGATCCATCCCCCTGCATCCCGGGAGCTCCGGGTGCTGCATCCCCCTCCAGCCGGGATCTCTTGTGGATGCTGGCATTGCCAAAGGGTCAGAGGCTGGGATGAAGCCAGGGATGGGGACAGCTCCCCAGGGCTGTGTTGGGGTCACTTCCAGCCCTCCAGTCCCCACTGGAGGCTGGGAATCTGCCCTGCTGCCAGCACAGCTCCGTGGAACAGGGGCTGTTTATCCGGATCCCAGGAAAGATTTAATTTCCACTGGAAATCTCTCAAGCAAATACCTCCCTTGGAGGAATAAACCTGGTTAAGGAAACAATTTTCTGTGCTCGGATGAAGCCTTGAATGCTTTGCTGCTGCCACGGCCCAGGGCTGGCGCGGCTCTGGTGTGGGATGGGAGCCAAGAGAGACCTGGGCTGCCCCGGGGGCAGCTGGGAACCAGCAGGAACAGGGGGGATTGGCCCCAAATCGCTCTGGGTGCTGCTGGGAACCAGCAGGAAAAAAGGGGAACTGGCCCCAAATCCCTCCAGATGCTGGTGGGAGTGGGAATAGAGGAGAACTCACCCCAGATCCCTCTGGGTACTGCTGGTTCCCAGTGGGAACAGCGGCCCCAGATCCCCCTGGATTCTCTCTCTGCTGCCCAGCACGGGGCATTGCCCTGTCTGTCCCCAGGAGGTGATGGCAGCACTGGCCCTGGCACCTCTGGGGGCACATGTGGCTGTGCCAGCCCCCCACGGGTGGGTTCCAGCTTCCCCCAAACCAACTTCCCTCTCTCCCAGGGGCTGGAATATCAGCACATGGTCCAAGGGGTGGGGATTGCTCCAGCCCTAACTGCAATGAGCAGTGAAACCTTCAGCTGCCCCATCTGTGTCTCCTCATTGGGATCAAAGGTTTATTTGACCCCACAATTCCTTGGCATTGGGGAATGGAGATTTCTGTCACAGCACTGGGACCGGCACAGGGACTGGCACAGGGACACTGGGCTGGGTGCTCAGTGCTGGGAGGAGTTTGCCAGGGCCTGGGGGCAGCAGGGCATGGGCAGGGAGTGCCCTCAGAGCAGCCTGGACACCGGCCCAGGGCCTGGCTCTGTCCATCCGGGTCCTGGCTCTGGGGCCTGACTCCATCCATCCAAGGCCTGGCTCTGTTGGAGAACTCACCAGGTTAAAAATGTTTTCTACAACTTGAGCCAGGTCTGTCCACCCTTGCCCCGGGGGAAGGGAACTGAAGCTCCTTCCCAGGGCATTGTTTCTGCAGGTGAGGCCTGGTGAGCTCAGCATCCCAAGAGCCTGGCAGCAGCACAGGAGATCCACAAGAGATCCCAGCTCTCAGCGGGCACTGACAGCCATGGACTGCAAACAACAGCCCTGGCTGGGCACAGACACCTGCGCTGGGAAGAGAGGGATGAGAAAGGAAATCCAATGGACATGGGAGCCGAGGAGATTGGGATCCAATGGGAAACTGAATCCTGGCGGTTGCTCGGCTGGGAACCCATGGAGACTGAGCCAGTTCCTTTCTGTGGGTTTGGGCTGGATAAAGTTTGGGGGAAATGCTGTAAAATCCATGTGTGATGGAATGGTTGTCTCTGCACAGCCGGGCTGTGTGTGGGTGAGATGATTCCTGTGGCACATCCTGGCCAGAAAACAAAGCAGTGCCTCGACTCTCTGACATTCAAAATGCTGTTGGAGGGTTTTTGTTTCTCCCGCAGTTTTGGTGACAAGTCCATCCGGGGCCTGGCTCTGGGGCCTGGCTCTGTCCATCCAGGGCCTGGCTCCGTCCATCCCGCTGCTCCCTCAGCCCAGGGATTTACCCTTAATCCGGATCATTTCCCTGATCTGGGTCATGGCTCCATGTCCATCGTGCCCAGGGGCACAGGGGTGATCCCCACTTGCCCTAAGTGGGATTTGGATCCCTCCAGCCCCCTCTGCCCCATTCTGGGAGCTGCCCCTGCACGGCACCCCCAGGCTTCAGGAGCCCCAGAACTGCCCAGAACTCAGGGCAGGGGCAGAATGATGCCCCTCCCTCACTTCCCTGCAGGTTTCTGGGATGGGAATTAGGAAAAAACCCTTTTTTTGTTCCTTTAGAGAAGCAGGACTCGGTAAAGCTCAGGATTGCCCCGGCTCAGCCCCAAGGGTCTCTGTCACCTCTGACACTTGGGTATTGATCCAAATAAACCCATAAACCTTTGGGATTACAACAGGCTCTAATGAAGCCCTAAAACCATGTGGCAGCCCCGCCTCAGCCAGGGCAGAGGAAGGGGCTCCATCCCTGGGCTCCCACTGCGGTGTCCCTGGGTGGGTGTGGCCCACGTCCCTCCTGGCCGCAGTCCCAGCCCCTCTTCCCGTGCGTTTCAGGGCTTGTTATGGAATCAAAAAGAAATCTCCCCGTGCCTCCAGCTCTGCCTGCTCCTCTCCAGGGAGGGTTTTGTCTGCTCAGAGCTGTTCATCCGTCAGGATCTGGTGACGGATCCGCCCAGGCCTGACCAGCACCTTCCCGAGGGCTCCTGTTGTGCACCCAAGGACAGGGACAACGGGACAGCCCAGGGAACCAAAGCCCTCGGGCCCAGGGCTGCAGCAGCCGTTCCCGTGGGCTCCTGGCTGCCATTCCCACTGGGAGTCAGGGGAAGGACAGGAGGTGGGTGTGGGCAGCTGGCAGAGCCCTGGTGAAGCTGATCCTTCCTGACTTTGGGAGAGGGACTTGGGAAAAGGCATGGAGGGCCAGGACACAGGGAATGGCTTCCCAGTGCCAAAGGGCAGGGATGGATGGGATCTTGGGGAGGAATTGTTCCCTGGGAGGGTGGGGAGGGGCTGGCATGGAATTCCCAGAGCAGCTGGGGCTGCCCCTGGATCCCTGGCAGTGCCCAAGGCCAGGCTGGAGCAGCCTGGGGCAGTGGGAGGTGTCCCTGCCATGGCAGGGGAGTGGAGTGAGCTGGGTTCCCAGGTCTCTTCCCAAACCATTCCATGAGTTTAACCTCAATGATTTCCCTGGTTATCTACAGGTGAGGACTTGGATTTAATACCTGAGAACAGGAAAGCAAGCAGAGCAATAAACCCCAGGCACTGAGCTGTGTAAAAAGCCATTTATTGCAGTTTTAACTATCAAAAAAACCAAGAGAAACAGGATGGGAAATGTACAGGCCACGTGTGGAACTGAACCAAAAGTTCTCAATTCCAAGGGATCTGGAGAAGGGTTTCATTGTCAGTGGCACAGCCAAAACAAAATTCCTTTCAATTCCAAGTTTTCCTGCCTCCCCAAAGAAAGGGGAGGTGGCAAAAGCTGCACAGTGAGATGTGGAGAGGGGCCAGCCTGCACCAGGGTGGGCTGGCACACCAAGCTGTGCGACCTTCTCCATCGGGAATGAATCCATCCAGCTCCTGCAAATCCAGGATCCCGAGGGCACGGATCCCAGCATCTCCTCCTGGGCCTCACTGGATCTCCCCCATGTAGAGCCTTTTGTCACTGGATGCGGAGAGAACTGAGAGGGAAAGAAAGAGAGGAAAAATAGAAAAATTAAAATGGAATGTAAAAGCTATCCCAACGGTTTGGGATCTCCACTAAGGACACGGCACTGAACTCCTCATTTTGCTGGAAGCCAAATTTCAGTTGTTTCCCAAAAAAACCATGGAATGACTGCTCTGACACCCATCCCAGGCTGTGCTGGTGGCTGCCATTCCCTGCCCGAGGTGTCCCAGGGCGCTGCTGGGAATGGCTGAGCTGGGGAGTGGAAGGAGAGTGGGATAAACACCAGGAAAAGCTCCCGAGGAAGGATTTTCACCACGGGGAGTGTGGAGGCTCCAGCCCAGCGCCGAGCGCCACTAGAGGGCACATCCGGCCAGGGAAGCGTCCCCAGAGCACAGCATTCCATGGGAACAGGGAAAAACCAACAGCACCCGGCTCCTGCGTGGCCTGAGCCGCCCCATCCCACAGGCAGGGAGTCCTTAAAGCTGGGAAAGAGCTCTGAGGTCATCAAACCCAACCGCCAGCACAGCAGCACCCCAGGGTCCCCGGGTGCCACATCCCCAGGTTTTCTGAACACCTCCAGGGATGGGGACTCCAGCACCAGAGCTGGACAAGCCCTTCCATGAAGAAATGTTCCCAAAATCCACCCTGAGCCTCCCCTGGCCCAGCCCGAGGCCGTTCCCTCTCCTCCTGTCCCTGTTTCCTGCAAGCAGAGCCCGACCCCCCTGGCTGCCCCCTCCTGTCAGGAGCTGTGCAGAGCCACAAGGTTCCCCCTGAGCCCCCTGTGCTCCCCTTTCCCAGCTTCCTCAGGAGTTCTCCAGCCCCTTCCCCCCTCCAGGGAATTCAAGGCAAAAGAATCACAGGAATGACCCAGACGAGCTGGATTTGACACCAGTAATGGTTTAATCCCTGTCCAGAAGAGCTCTGGGGGTTTCTACACGAGCTCCCAGCCTGGTGGGCGTCACCCTGCACACCCCCAAGAGCCACCCTGCTCCTCCCTGGGTGTCTCCAGCCCAGCCCAGGGCGCACCCACCCAACCGGAGACGAGCAAACTCCGTCTGATCATTGGACTCTGGGCCACCATGGCAATTTGGGAGCTGCTTCCCAGAGGATCAGCAGCTCGGGCAGCCCTGGGGAGGTGGGGAGCACTCACTGATGGGTTCCTCGGGATGGAAAGCCAGCTCGTTCACAGAGCCAGCGTGGCCTGGCAGCTTGTACAGGATCCTCCTGGAGGTGGTGTCCCACACGTAGACAAACCTGCAAGAGAGGCCTGGTGAGGGCAGGAACACTGCCGGGCCCCGGGTGGTTTGCAGCTGGAACAGTTCTTGGTGTGGATAAATGGGAACTTCCCAGGGAAAACTTCCCAAACTTCCCTGGCTGAGGCAGAGGAGCAGAGGTGGGAGCAGGTAGGAATCAAAAGATCAATTTGGTGCCCAAAGCCTCCCTGCACAGCAGCCCCGTGTCACCCCTCAGGGCACAGAGGTGGATTTGAAAGCTGTGAGGCCAAAGAAATCCTGGACAGTGCAGGGACAGGGAGAAAACCAGCACTGGGAGTAGGGAGGAGAGGCCCAGAGCCCCCCCAGGCCCTGCTGCAGTGGAATCCCTCACAGACAACAGCTCCAGAGATGGATTTCTTCCTGCTGTGCCACGCGATTCACATCCCAGCAGTTCTTGGGGGCTGCTGGCGTCCTGCTGAGCCCTTTGATCACCCTCTGCAAGGGTCCTGCCTGAGACCCCACCTGGGCTGATGGGGCAGAACCCCGCAGGATCCTTCCCTGCGAGGCCAGGAAGGAATGGCTGGCACTGGGCACGGCCCAGCTTTCAGACCACTCCTAAAAATGGCCCGAGAGTCAGGGAAACAGCGCCCAAAATCCCTGTGTCTGCTGTGGGAAGCTGCCCAGGGAAGCAGAGCAAGGCCCTGTCCCTGGTCCTGGAGGTTTTGATCGATCAAAACAAAATCACCACCCTAGAGCCTGGGGGAGGTGGTGCTGCACCCCACCTGCGCAGGGATCCCACATCCCTCCCTTCCCAACACAGGGGAAGGGCGACTAGGGCAAGGCTCACAGCTCTGCGAGACTGAAATAAAAATCAGGGGAGAGCTGCTGCTGGGTCAGACTCACCCTGCCCTCCCATCCTGCTCTTCAGGGAGCTGACTGACAGCTCCAATGAAATTCCTGGGGTGGGAAAGAGCAGGAATTGGGTTGGGTGGGGAGGGCGGCTCTGCTGTCGCACACCCCAGGGCGTCACTGGGCTTCCAGAGGCTGAGGGCACAGGGACAGCCCATGAACACATGGAAAATCAATCCACGGCTCCAAGGGAAGGTCACTGTGCATCCCATGGGTCTCCTGCATGGATTCAAACCTGCTGGGGATGGGCAGCCCTTCCCTCAGCCCTCAACGCCAAGGCTGGACCCTTCCAGGCTTGTTGGGTTCCTCAGTTACCCCCTTCCTTTCCACGTCAGGGCTTTGCTGACCAGACAAAAACCAAGACTTGCTTCTACAACCAGCCTGGCTTTTAACTGAAACGCTGCTTTTCACCCCCCAAAAAGAGCCCTGAATGATTTATAACCCCAGAGAGGACACTGGGTACCAACACCAGCTACTCCTCCTCTTCAGGAGCTGCTCAGGATTTATTTTCTTGAGGGAAACCTTCAGGGCTGCAATGTAGATCTCGAATGTTACTTGAACCAGGATTATTTCAAGCCCAACTCTTACCCAGCAGGCAGGAATTGGATCTGCTGCTTTCCCCAGGCATTCTGCTTGTTTTGGTTTTCATGTGGTGTTGCGGGGCAGGCAAAGTGGCTGATTTTACTGCAACCCTTCTGAAGGGCTCCACAGCAAAAAAAAAAAATATTCAGGTAAATTGCCCCTCCAACACAGACACAGTGCAGGAGAGAGGAATCCCTGGGGAACTGTTTTGTACTCAAACAAAATGTTTAATTTTGCTTTGCTTTCCCTGAAGATATTCCTCTAAAAAATACTAAGAAGAAGAAAATGAAAAGCTCTGTGATAGCAGAAAGATTTGAGTGGCCCTGTCTGACCCGCCCCAGGAGCTCCATCAGCACCTGCAGAATGAACCAAATGACCCCAGCTGCAGGCAAAGCTGCCCAGACTCACAGGGATCCAGGCAGGAATTCCTCTCCAGGCAGGAATTCTGCCCAGCAGGGCTGGGAAGCAGAGTCACATCTCAGGCTCCTGCGGGGACAGCTGCCCCACTAAATGTGGACTGGCAGAGCTCAAGTTGTGCCTCTCTGCTATCAGAAACTCATTAATCTGGTGATTACTGCTGCTCCAAGCCCTGCAGGAATTCCTGTCTCCCGGGCACTGGCACTGGGCCTGGATTTGCTCCAGGGGAGGCTGGTGTCCTTCACAGGGACCTTCAGACCCCGTGCTGCTTCCTCCCTCTGCCCCTTGCACTCTCCTCAGTTGTCTTTATAGAATCTCATTTACAGTTTGATATGTGCTGATTGATCTCTGTTTCTCCTTAATCAAAGGAGGGATCAAGAACAATCCTTGGAATCCCAGCATCCAGGGATTTTCCTGGGATTTGAGGACCTCGTCCTCTTACACACAGACCCCGCTCTCAGAGACCCTCACAAGCTCACCCAGGGCTCCAATGCAGCGGCAGAGATGTCCCTGTCACCTGCTGGCCCTGCTGGGGGATCCTGGTGGGACAGGGCACATCCTCAGCCAGCTTTTGACAACAATAATCACATTTTACATCTGTCACATGCTCCCCCACGGACACCAAAGCTGCAGAAACACATCCCTGTGGAAATCGGGGAAACTCACTGAGGGTTGTTTGGGATTTCACACCTCCACACACAACTCTGAGCCTTGAGGTTCCGATCCAGGAATGCTGCAAATCCGTTATGGATTGATGGGGACAGAGAAATGCAGCGGCAACTCACCTGTCAGCCGACCCCCCTGCGATTTTACTGCCATCTGGGGACCAGGAGCACCTCAGAAGGTTCTAAAATGAAAGAACACGCACAGATCTATTTAGTTTTCCCCTTCTTCTTGAGTTAAAACCACCACGAGGCTTTAGCCAGCACCAACACCACTTTAACGATCTCCCTTTGGAGGATGAGATGGTAATTACAGATTTTATTTTATTGCTGCAAACAGGCAGTGCCTTGTTATTTTACACAAAGTAGATGGCAAGTGTAGAAAATACTTAATTTACAGCTAATTACAGCTGAACTGAGCAAAGATCTTGTTATTGAGGCTTTAATTGGAATCCCACTTTGTGTATTCATCTTTCTTTGAGTTCTTATTAAAGCCTTTCTGGCCTAAACTTGAATTCGAAAAAACAATTTAGAGCAAAGTTAATAGCAGGGGGAATTGAACACGGAGTGGAACACACTCACCTTTTCAAAATTATGGACGTTCCCCTGGAAAATCTTCACACACCTCTCCTTGGGGGCAAAGGGCCTCACGTCCCAGATCCGAACTGCAACAGAGAGCCTGAGCCATCAGCTGAGGGTGGCTGGGAAAGGGCAGCCCTGGAGAACCCCCTGTGCCCAGGACATGATCCCCGTTCCCTCATTTTCCCAAAAGCCACGGGAAACCAGCAGCTTTCCCTGCAGGAAGCTTTGATCTGGCAGGCCAAAGGCAGCCACGTGTGGCAGAGGGTGCTGAGAGGGGGAAAACCCAAACCAGTGATCCCAGAAATGAGGCACCACCTCCTTAAGAGGAGGCTTGGCTTTATCCTGACAGATTCCATGGTGGTGATCCTGAGGGGCTCGGCCTCGCTGAGCATTCCCAGGGGGACAGGCAGGGTGGGAGCTGGGCTGTGATTCCTGCTGAGGGGACACAGCCAAACAGGTCCGGAGTGCCTGGATAACCTGTGCCATGGCTCTCGTCCCTGATTTTTTCAGGAGCTGGGCTGTCATTCCTGCTGCAGGGACACAGCCAAACAGGCCGGGATAACCAGGCCAGGATAATCCAGAGTGCCTGGATAACCTGTGCCATGGCTCTTGTCCCCAGTTCCCTTCAGGAGCTGGGACAAACCCTCCTGAGGCAGCTGCTCCCCCACGCCAAGGATGCGACTGTCCCCGCTGGAACAAAAATTCACTTTATCTCCTCCTTGCAGCCCACCCCACCTGTGGCTCGTACTTTCTTGGGATGAAGGAGCTGAGCTGTCCTGGGAGCCCCGGCAGGGTGTACCTGTGTTGTCCATGGCGTTGGAGAGCAGGTAGGAGCCCTCAGAGCTGAGGCTCAGGCCTGTCACCGAGTCGGCGTGGCCCCGCATGGTGTAGGTGAGTTTGTTCTGCCGCAGGTCCCACACCTGGCACGGCAAAAACATGGCCAGGAATGCTGGAGCTGCTGCTGCCAGAGAATTCCTGGTCAATAAGGGCTGGCATCAGCTGTGGGTTCCAGCTGGTGGGGTCTGGAGCTTGGTGGGTGTTGTAGGAAAATGGGATTTGTGCCCTGGATTTGTAACTGGATGTGTTCAGCCACAATGCAGCAGCCCCACAATGCAGGACCCAGGGAATGGCTTCCCAGTGCCAGAGGGCAGGGATGGATGGGATCTTGGGAAGGAATTGTTCCCTGGGAGGGTGGGGAGGGGCTGGCATGGAATTCCCGGAGCAGCTGGGGCTGCCCCTGGATCCCTGGCAGTGGCCAAGGCGAGGCTGGAGCAGCCTGGGGCAGTAGAAGGTGTCTCTGCCATGGCAGGGGTGGGATGGGATGGGATTTAGTGTCCCTTCCTATCCAGCCCCATGGCAGCAGAATTCCTCTTTAACCGGCCATGAAAATCCCCCAAATCCCACTGCCCCATGGCACAGAGCAGCAGCTGCACAATTCCCACAGTTTCAGGCTGTTCTTCCCAAAGATGGGAACAGCTCTGGGGGCAGTGCCACACCGAGCAGTGGCTCTGGCAGGCTGAGGGAAGGCTGGAGCAGCGCTGAGGGCACAGCGACCCAGCCTGAGTCCCCGAGGCAGCAGGAAAATCAGCTGAATGAAACGCTGAGCTCGCTCCTAAATAAGAACTTTCCACAGCAGCAGGTGCCAGAGCGAGCTGCAAACTGGAGCAGAGGGCACAGGGAGGGACGTGTCCCCACGTTTGTTTTGGTTACCTCATATATGGCCCTGTCACAGGCTGCCAGCACAGCCAGCATTCCACAGCGGCTCCGGCGGGTGACAGCACCGGTGCCAGGCTGTCACGTGCCAGCCTGGAGCAGCTCCCTGCCATTTTATTGGCCCTGTATCAACAGCAGGCTTGGACACAACGGGTCCAGGGCGCTTTTGGGATGTAAAGTGAAGCAGGTGACTCCCATGGCTGTCCTTGAGCAAGGCAGGGTGTGACAGGAGAGGAAGGGACACAGGGACACCAGGACCCTACCTTAATGTCATTGTCGATGCCTCCAGAGATGATCTGGTCACTGGTGTCGTTGAAGGTGACAGCCAGCACCTGGTAGGTGTTCTGGAATGTCTGGACAGCAGCTTTTTTCCTGATATCCCACAGCTGGGAAGAAACACGGCACTTGTGAGAGGAGCACACGGATATTTAACAACAAAATCACAGAGAGCTGCACTCAGACTGCTCCCCTGAAATCCCTTTTCAGATCTCAGGAAATCGTTATAAAAAAGACATTCAATCTGGAGATCTTTATGAAAAACATTAAATCTGTGTGTGTTTGGAGCAGAAATGAGGGAAGGGAAGTTCTGGGAAGTTCCGGGAAGGGAAGGCCAACGCAAGAGATTTCAGGAGAGGGAAGCAAGGGCCAGCACAGATTTCAGGAATAGTGATCTCAGGCTCTGTTAATCCAGAGCAGCAGAAAAAGTCCAACTGAGCAGCTCAACCTCCAAAACCCCCAGAGAATTACACGCACACACAAAAAAAAAAAAGCAGCGACATTTGACGCCACATTTTTAATTTTGAACTCAAGAGTTATAAGATAACGAAATGAGTAACGAAAGGCTGAATTCAACCCGGTGAAATGGGAAGACCCCAAAAACTCTTCCAATTTTTTTCCCCAGGTTTCTCCCTGGGGAACACACTGACCTTGACGGTGCCATCGTCGCTGCCGGTGCAGACGAGCTGGGGCCCTCTCCGGGCTGGGTAACAGGAGTTGACAAAGGACGTGTGGCCCTTGAGCCTCTTCACTCTCTCCCCTGTCTCACTGTCCCACATGGCCACAGTTTTGTCCGTGGACGCTGAGAAGAGCATGCTGCAGGGAACAACCACTGTGAGAGTTTGGTTCCCTTCCCACCTTTCTTTCTGTGGGAATATCCAGTGGGAGAAGAATCTCCCCCATGTCAGAGCAGCGTGACTGACACGGAAGCAGCTGCACTGAATGAACTCCCTTTAATCCTGATTATAAATTGTTGTTCTGCCTGCTCAGACAGCATCTGGGATGAACACAGGCAGAACAGCTCAGCAGCTTTTAAGTTAACCCATCTCTCCCTTGTTCTGTCTCCCTCCCCAGTGACTCCCAGACACCCAAAACAAACTTTGCTCTGTTCCCCACAGCTGCAGCAATGGCGCTGGTGGGGCACAGGCACCTCCAGATCCTGTGCTCAGGCATCATTCCTTGTCTGAGGCCTTGCTGCCCATGGACTGAGCAATGGCAACAATTCCAGGATCACTGAGGCTGGAGAAGAACTCCAGGATCATCAAATCCAAGCTGTGCCTGACTCCCATCTTGTCCCCAGCCCAGAGCACTCAGTGCCACGTCCAGAACACCTCCAGGGATGAGGACTCCAAACCTCCCTGGGCAGCTCCTGCCAAGGCCTGACCACCCTTTCCATGGGGAAATCCCTCCTCATGTCCATCCTGAACCTGGCCTGCCACAGTTTGAGGCCATTCCTCTTGTCCTGTCCCTTGTTCTCCCTCCTGCCAGGAGTCGTGCAGAGCCACGTTCCCCCTGATCCCTCTCTTCTCCCTTTCCCAGCTCCCTCAGCTGCTCCTGAGGCTCCAGACCCCTCCCAGCTCCACTCCCCGAGGTTCAGTGAGTCCCTGGGGGACTCAGAGCAGCACAAAGCCCCTTCCTTCAGGCAGGCCCCCTGCCCTCACCTGCCATCTGTGTTGTAGTGCAGCTCCATGACGGCTCCACTGTGTCCCTTCAGCGTGGCAAAGTTGTCACAGTCCCCGTACACATTCCACAGCACTGGAGGACAGCAAGGGAGAGGTGAGCACGGGAAGAACATGGGAACACCCCCCCTGCTGTGGATGGAGCTGATCTTTGGGAATCCAGCAAAATGAAGGATGTTCCATCCTCACTGCTGAGTGCAATGTGGGATAAATAACAGCAATAATGAAGCAGCTCGTGAGCCCCAGCACAGAGGAGATTTAGAGGTCTTGATTAAGGTGAATTTATTAATAAGAAAAAGAAAATATTCCCTTCAGGAGCCCTAAGCATTGGAAATTGCATTTCTGCAGACTTCTGGAACCAGTGCTCTGCCAGGCACACTTCCAGTGTCATCAGGATGGGACCTGGAGAGGAGCTGGGAAAAGCTTCCTGCACCCCTCCTGGGAAAGCCCTTCACACTCGGGACCCAACAGGGTGAGGACTGAGCTGAAACCCCTCAGCAGCGGGGACTGAGCTGCTGTGAGCCCAGCCTGGGGACAGCAGGGACACTCACGGATGAGCCTGTCGAAGCCAGCCGAGGCCAGGGTGTTGCCATTGGGATGGAACTTGCAGCAATAAACCTCCCCCTCATGTCCTGACAGCAGCATGATGGGGGCCTGCAGCGAGGAGCAGCGTGGGGGGCCCTGAGGGACACAGGGCACACGGTCAGGGGACAAGGGACATGCCCAGGGTAGGTATGGCCAGCGTGCCAGCCACCACTCCTGCCCACACCATCTCACAAGAATTACAGAATCAAAGGATTGTTAACGTTGGAAAAGAGGTACAAGATCACTGACTCCAAGCTGTGCCCGATACCACCTTGTGCCCAGCCCAAGGCATGGAGTGCCACGTCCAGGTCTCCCTTGGACATCTCCAGGGATGGAGACTCCAAGCTTCCCTGGGTAGCCCCTGCCAAGGCCTGACCACCCTTTCCAGGATGAAATTCCTCCTGGTGTCCATCCTAAGCCTCCCCTAGCCCAGCCTGAGGCCGTTCCCTCTCCTCCTATCCCTGTTCCCTGCAAGCAGAGCCCGATCCCCCTTTTCTCCCCTTTTCCAGCTCCCTCAGCCGCTCCTGGTGCTCCAGCCCCTTCCCTAGCTCCGTTCCCTTCCCTGGACGCGCTCGAACCCCTCAATGCCCGTCCTGAACTGAGGGGCCCAGAACCGGATGCAACACTGGAGGTGCCTCAGCAGTGCCCAGCCCCAACATCCTCGTGGCTCTTCCCTCCCACTGGAATCACCTCCGGGCTTCTTCCCTCACCTTTCCACCCCTCCCGGATCTCTTCCTACCCCATTCCTCCGTCCGCCCACCCTCCCCTCACGTTCCCCCCGGTTACCGACTGCAGCAGTGCCCCGGCCGGAGGCTGCCCCCCTGCGCCGCCCGTGCCCGGCGCCCCCGGCACGTCATGGCGGGGCCGCTTGGCGGGCACAGGGACCAGTGGAAGGTCGGGGCCGGGCGCAGGGGCGGCGCCGGGGGCGGCGGGGGCGGGTGGGGGCCCGGGAACAGGG